>PVJS01014753.1:0-39902 GCA_004027185.1 Glis glis | reverse complement strand
TAGGCAGATCTTTCCTAACTTATATCTTGAAATTTACCAGAGTTTTAACTGTCACAGGCATATCTACTAAAGTGTCCCATCAGTATCCTATAAATTGATGTCTTTGTCAACTCCTTTGTTTCCATATTAGCAAATAATATCTTTGAAGATAGCAATGAAGTTTCTCATATTTTTCTTTCAATTCCTTGCATAGGCAGTGTATATATAGAATTGAAATTTAATAAATGTTGGTTCACTGAATTCAATTGAATTTAATGCTGCTTCTAACCATGGTCTAAATAAATATCTATTTTTAAAGATGATGTTAAACTGTTAGAGTAGCTGATGTGATGCTCTTTCCATTCAAAAGTGAAAGTCACAATGTGAGCATTTTAGAAAGGTTGAAATTCTCTAAAGTCTGGGATTATTTATTATAAAAGAAGGATATTTCTTCTTTAATTGTCCTATCATTTGCATTCATTACCTTTTGCAAACATTCTTGTTAGTCAACTGGTTTAATCTCAAGCTTAGATTCCGATTGAAGACAGGAGTCAGAATTCATTTTACTTACCCCAGGAGCACTGTAGTTCCCTATTTTATCCTTTCTCATTCCTGTAGGATTATACAACTAAAGGAAGACAAGATATTCCACCAGAAAACATTTCAGTTTTGTTTTGTTTGTTTTGTTTTTGTGGTACTGGGAATTAAACCCAGGGGTGTTTTGCTACTGAGCTTTATCCTGAACCCTTTAAATTTTTTTTTTATTTTGAATTAGGGTTTTGCTGAATTACTGGGGTTTTGCTGAACCTGCACTGGTATTACAGGCATGCGCCACCACACACAGCTTACATTTCAGTTTAAATCTTACTTATGTTATTCTATGTGCCTCACTTTTTCTTAGAGTATTCATTTGCAACCCAAGTGTGGCTCTGTTACTTGCTTTTTAAAAATACTTTTATTGGTGCACGGTAATAGGAATATATATGCACACAACACTTGGTGCATTTCCTTTTGGATCTCACCCACCTTCCCTGTACATGTCACTGAGTTTGGTGTTGGTAATTTTATATATGTATATAGCATTATTTAAACTGTAGCCCACTTGACTACTGGGAATAACCAGGAAGTCTTTTGCCAAAATGTGAGTAGTCATCTGGCAAATAGTCACAAATGTGCTAATGCTTAGATGAATTATGGTTTCTATTGACAGAGATATTATGGGAAGGGATATAGAAGATTTACTTAGAATCCAAAAGACCCACTTGGCTTGGTCATTAGCTAGTTGTATGATCTTGGGGACTTTATGTACCCTGTCTTTAGTCCTACAGGATATAGCCATAAGAAGATATCACTATATTGTTCATGATCTTAGAAACAAGATTACCTTTTGAATGTTAAACCGGTTAAAAACATCTAATTAATATGGCTAAATAAGAAGAAATCCCACAGGGTTCGTAATTTGGAGAGAAACATGGGCTCGAGTTCATAGCTCAGTCATAACCACTCTGCTTGACATTGAGCAGGTTATTTCACTTCACATACTTCATTGTTCTCATCTGTGGGTGGTAAGAAGACCAGCACCTACAAAGCTGTTAATAGGGTTAAAAGAGAAAATGCATGGAACACATTAATAGGATGTTTCCCATAGAATAAGCTCTTAACAAATGGTACCTGTTATCATCAATGACACAACCTTGTTCAATATTTCAAATTCAATCAAGATGACTAACATGTTGTAGAAAGAAATCACAATAGGACCAGGATTATAAGAAAGAATGGTAAATCTGGCCAATTATATCACACATAATGGATTGATGGGGAGACAGTTGAAAAACAGGGAGTCTAAAGAAGAATAAATTATCAATTTTTCTTGCACCTAGGTTCATTTTCTTTTTCTTTTTGGTACTGAGGATTGAATTCAGGGCCTTGTGCATACTAAGCAAGTGCTCTACCTCTGAGCTAAATCCCCAGCCTGCTCCCAGGTTCAGAATGCATGATTCCTTGCCTACTTCTTGATGGATGCTCATTGATTCAACTTTTTTTTCCCCCAGAGAGGTAGTGATTTACTTAGGAAAGCAAGAAATATACCTTCAAGGGAGAATGCGGGCCACCCCAAAAGTGAGAGGGACCCCTTTGGGAGTGCAGGATTCTTTTATATAGGAGACTATCATGATGGGTAGGCAGGAGGAGGTATGGAATGATGACCTCGTTCTACAGTCACATGATTTAGGGAGTTTCAGTCATTTCTTCCTTGAATATTGAAACTGTGTGACCTGGAATTTTCTTTTGGGAAGGTTTTAGATACTAATTTTTTTTTTTTTTTTTTTGCGGTACTGGGGATTGAACCCAGGGGCGTTCTACCTCTGCGCTACGCCCCCGGCCCTATTTTTTATACTTTTATTTTGAAACCGGGTCTCACGAGGTTGCGGAGGGCCTCACTAAGTAGAGAGAGAGAGAGAGAGAGAGAGAGAGAGAGAGAAAGAGAGAGAGAGAGCTGAGGCTGGCCGCGAACCCGGATCCTCCGGTCTCCGCCTCCCAAAGTACTGGGATTACAAGCATGCGCCACCATGCCCGGCTCTCTTTTATTATTTTAAAGGCACTATTTTACTGCTTTCTGGGCTCTAGGATTTCTAATGTGGAGTTTTTAGTTATTGAAACCATTGTTTCCTTGCTTCTAATGTATGTCTTTCTGCTAGAAGCATCTGAGATATTTTCCTTTATCTTTGGTTTCTGGCAAATTGATTTTAATGTGTATAGGTAAGTTTTTTTCAGTTAATTCTGTTTGTTTTTTGCTGAGCTATAAATTTATGCCTTCCATACCATTTGCAAGTTTTCTGCTATTATTTCAATATATTTTTTCTCCCCAATCTCAGCCTTGTGCTGATTCATATGCAGAACTAGACTAGATGTTTTTCTCCAAGATTTCTCCCCTTACCTCCCAGAGTTTTCTAAGGTGTTTTATCTATTCATGTTAGAAGACACACACCTCCTAACTAAAATCCCCTCTTTAGTCAAAAGGACACAGGAGAAACCAAAAGCAATCGCTCTAGGCCAGGTTGCTCCTTTAGATTCGGGCTTCCCTCCACAATCTTAAAATCTTAAATTTTTTTACCACACAATTGTAAAACACAGTTTTATTTTTCATTTTTTAACTTATCTTTGTTTTGCTCAGAAATTTTTACTGTAATTGCCAAGAAGAGTGGGTTTAGTGGGTTTATACCATCAGAGTGGAACTGAATTTCCAAATTCTATTTTAAAAGGATAATTTTAGCTGCTCTGGTAATGTTAGACTGTAGAAAGGCAAGAAAGAAACCCCACTGGGGTGCTATTAGATATCGAGGTGAAACATGATGGTGATTTGACAAGGCTAGTAGCAATGCAGGCTATAAGATGGAGTCATTTTCTGGATATGTTTTCAAACCTAACAGCCTTTTCTGATAAGTCAGATATGGAGCATGAGAGAAAGTGAGATACCAATGACAACTCTAAGAATTTATTCATTTTTTTGTGTATGTGTGTTACTGGGAATTAAACACTGGGGCATGCTACCTCTGAGCTATACCTCCAGCTCTTTTTTAAAATTTTGAACAGGGTCTCGCTAAGTTGCTGAGGTTGGCCTCAAATCTACATTCCTTCTGTCTCAGCCTCCCAAGTGCTGGGATTACAGGTATGGTCACCAAGCCAGGCTCCCACTCTAAGAATTTTGGCTTGAGCAAATGGAAGAAAGGTTTGGCCATAAACTGAAATGAAAAATACTAGTAGAAAAAAAAATGGGGGCAGTTGTTAGTAGGTTAGCTTTGACATGTAATGGTTGAAATGCTTATTACATATCCAATTGGAGAGATCAATTTAGCAGTGGATGTAGAAATGTAGCCTTCAGTGGGAGGGGTGTAGGCTACAGATTAAAAATAACTGTAGAGTACACAGTACAGTTGGTACTAAAAGTTCAGACTTTATAAAATGCCCTAGGGATATCGTTTTCAAACTTTAATATTCAAAAGAATCAACTACAATGCTTGTTAAAACTCAGATTACACTGAATGAGTGGTACATACCTGTAATCCCAGTAGTTGGGAGGCTGAGACAGGAGAATTGCAGGATCAAGGTCAGGTTCAGCAACTTAGTGAGACCCTCAGCAACTCGGTGAGACCCTGTTTCAAACTAAAAAAAAAAAAAAAGTAAAAAATAGGGCTGATGGTGCAGCTCAGAGGTAGAATGCCCTGGGTCCAACCCCAAGAACTGCAAACAAACAGAATCAAAACAAACAAAGAAAAGAACTCAGATTGCTGAGCCCCAATCCCAGAGTTTCTTATTACAGTTAGGTCTTCAGAGAGATCTGAAGATTTGCGTTTCTTATAAGTCTCCAGGTTGTGTCGCAGATGCTGGTCTGAGCACCACACTTGGAGAACCATTCACTGCCCTAGGATGTGGATATAGATGCAGAAGAGCTGTTCAAGGACTGAGCTCTGGGGAACTTGTGTTAAGAGATCAGAGAAAAGATAAAGAACCAGCAAAGCAGACAGGAGCATCTCGTTGGTAGGAAAACCAGGAAAATGGTGTCCTAGAAAACAGTGTTTCAAAGAGGAGACGATCGGCTATCGCTTGTTGCTCGTTTAAGTAAAATCAAAACAGAATCGACCATTGTGTATGCCAATACGGGGATTATCAGTGACCTTTAAAGTATCAGTTTTGTTTTGGGGGCAAAATCCTGTCTGTTGTGTATTGAAGTCATAGTGCTATAACATAGACAGTGACAGCAGGCGCTGAAATCCCTCGCTTGAGTGCTGTTCTCAACAACGCTGTTGATGGTGGACATTCTAAAGGAAGAGAGAAGCACATCAACCAGCATGATATTCCTATTTGCTTTATGGTTAGAAACATTTAGTTCAAGTTTATACCCTGGCTTTTGCTTATGATTTCGGTCTCTTAAGTTAGTTTAACCTGTGCCGGATCCTCCAATTTGCTTGACCTCTGTCAACTGAGTGGATTTTCTGGAGCTTAAGCTAAGTTTAGCCTAAGTGAGGTCAAGAGTAAACAATACCAGGTTTGGATTTTCATCTGAGCTACTTCCCCCTGCTTTTAAGGGGAAGTGTTGCTACCTTCTATGGAAATAAATGAAGACCGCCCAAGTGAGAATAAGCAGAGGGTATTTACTTGGAGCCTGCTGTAGCACATCCCTTGCAGTTCAGAGATTTAACAGCCAAGTGGGAAATGGCGGCCAGTGACTACTGCAGAGGTCGTGGGTCAGAGTTCTGTTGTCAGGTATGGTCTGGCCATTGCCCAGGTGTATATTCAAGCTCTCCATGTGGATTCGGTCACACTTTTCCTATATTAACATCCTACTGTCTACTGTCCCATGTCTAAAGCTTTTCTTATTGATATGGAAACAAATTAGTGGCCATGGATACAGCCCTCTATATGATGCTATGAATTAATGAAGCACTACAGGGCATCAATCTGGGCATATGGAAAATGAGCACATGATTCTTTGTGTAACACTAACATCATTCTTTGACTCTACCTCATGTGGAACTGGGAGAAAAACATTTCTGGAGAGATAATGTCTTAAGACAGATTAGAAAACTCTTTTTCAAATGATGTACCACTAAACTCTAGTGTTATAGATTATACTGATAGATATTCTGTAGGGGATTTTCCATATGAGTATCTTAAAGAAATTGGGTATAAGTGTGGAGCAGCTTGAACAGCTCGGATAGGGTGAGGTAAAGGTCACCCCTTGAGTGGGTTTTTAGTGAGTTAGTGTTCAGAGTTTGAATTGGATTGTATTCTATACTACTGAGACAGATCAAAATGTCCTTATTGATTATTATATAGATAAAGCCTTTTGTTTAGGCTAATGAAAGTAAAAATTACTTCAGAAAACTGTGAAATGATAGGCATTTATCTCTAGAACATGCTTAAAATTATTCCTATGATCTTACCAGTATAGTCAATTTTTATAGTCCTAGATGTTGATAATTTGTACACTTTATCTTTGGACTTAGATCTTTTATAACTCATAATTGATTTGGATAATTTAGATGAAGAGATTTGAACTTTGAATTGATGAATCTGATATTTAGATGAGAGCTGATCTGGAATGAGGACTTTGGGGGATGTTGGGATGGGGTAAATGTATTTTTCATGTGGGTAGGACATGAATTTTGGGGACCAGAGGGTAGACAGCTATGAGTTTGAATGCCTCCTCCACCCCCAGTATGTTGAAGTCCTAATGCCAGTACCTTAGAATGTGAGTTTATTTGGAAACCAGGTCTTTACAGAGGTAATCAAATTAAAACCATTAGGGTGGATCTTGATCCAATAATGGTGGTTGTCCTCATAAAAAGGGAAATTAGGGGTTGAGGATGGAGTTCAGTGGCAGAGCACTTGCCTAGCATGCATGAGGCACAGGATCCAGTCCCTAGAGCCCCCCCTCCCTATCTCCCCAAATAAAATGGGGTGGAATTTGGACATTGAAGCAGACACACTCAGAGGGAAGATGGCATAGGGAAAAGAAAGTCATCCATAAGTTAAGAAACATGGAGGCTACTAGGAATTAGTAAGATGCCTGGAGCAACCCCTTCCTTAGGTCCCTTCAGGAGGAACATGGCTTTGCCAACACTTTGACCTTTGGAATTGTGAAAAAAGATATTTCTGCCTATCCAAGCCACCTAGTTGTGGTACTTTGTTATGACAGCCCTTGGAAACCAACAGAGGATTTGACACCATTTTAAAATCTGCAATTTGTGTCTTTGGGTTTCCTACTGACATCTGTAGATGCTTTTAGACCTTTCATCTAATGTTCTATTTCCCTTTATCATTTAACAAGATTCTGTTTTACTCCAAGGGACATTGATTGGATCTTTATTGTTTTCTTTAAGCTACTCTAGCAAATTTCTAATAGCTATAAAATGTGCTACTAAGCTTTCATTTACTAAATAGTGAACAAATGAGAATTCTTTACCAGAGAATATAAATAATGAGTCAAGCCTTTTATTATTGCTTTTGGATCAAGAAAGAAGATGTTAGCAAACAGGAAAAAATATTTTCCTTAGAAAAATGGAGTAAAGCATAGTGTAAGATAATACATAAAGTTTGACTCTTCGGTAAAACTGTGATAAAAGAGACAGAAGGCTGGAAAGATTGCCTGCCATTTATTTATATCTTGGTGACAACCAGGCTAGGTGCTGGCTGCCTAACAAACCTGCCAAAGCTGAAAACAGCCTCTTTTGTTTTTCTTTCTTTGCATGTTAAGTTTTATTGTGCCATTTGCTTTGTCACTAGGGGAGAAAGGAAAGCCAAGCAAACAAATGTTGAAGTGAGAAAAAACAAACAAACACATGCATCCACTAAATATTTAAATGACAATTTCCTATGTTGACAAAAAGTGTGAATTGGAAAAAGCATCCAGTTCTAGTGGAGTTTATGCCAACCTCCCAACTCATGCTCTTTTTATCTATAGTCTCCAAATTTTCACTTATATATTGTTCTCGTACCTCCCATTTTTCTTTTTTACATATTTTATTACTGTAGTTTTGTACTGCATGTACTATAATTCCATTGTGTATTTACTGAAACTTATCTAACCAGTTCCTTATTAAGGGTAATTTGTTTCTAATTATTTGTTACTAGAAACACTGTCATAATCAACTTTACTCACATGATTTATGTATGTTTGAGCATGTACATATGTGTCTTGGTCAACATCCTCACTGCTGAAATCCAAAAATACTGACCACACAACTTAGAGTAAGGAAGATTTGCTCACAGTTTTTGGAGATTTCAGGTTCAGTCCATGTGAGACTGGGGTCTGCAGAACTTAGGGCATGGAGGCAAGAAGCAAAAAGAGGGAGAGAGCAAGGCTCTGCTCTCTTCCATCATGGAAGCCAGAAGTCAGATGAAGCAAGCAAGGGAATTCAAAGACAAAATATAATCCCTAAGGCCATACCTCCAGGGTCCCACCTTCTCCACCTAGAAAGATTACCATTCAGTAATTAGGTAAAAGATTACCACTCAGTAAATCCATTACAATGGATTTATCCACTGAAGAGATTACAACCCTCATGACCTAATGACATCAACTCTGAATATTAATACATGAGCTCTTCAGGGACATCCTATATCTGACCATAACAATGTTATACAGTCATTGAAGTGGAAGTGCTAAATTACAAATCTGAGAACTTGGAGTTTTGAAGGATACTACTAAAGTGCCTTGCACAGAGGCTAACAAGGACTGTCTTCTAGCCTTTTTATGTAAACATGTATTATCAAACTTTGTAACTGTCACCAATAATATAAGAGGAAATCTAAATTTTATTTCATTTATTTTACTATCTGTAATGTTGAATACTTTATACAAGTTTTTTGTAAAATGAGTTGCAAATGTATCTATCAGTTTTTCATTTAACTTACCTTTGGTTACAATGGATTTTGTTATGCCAATATTTTAATTTTTTTAACAACCTATCAATTTTTTGTTCATATTCCTGAATTTTGTCTCACACTTGAAGTGCCTTTAATTGTGACATTGTGAAAACATTTCCAATGAGTTCTAATATTTCTCTAGTTTGCATTTTTGTTGTTTTTTTAACCTAAATCTTTAATTCAGAAGTCATCTTACTTTAAGGTGTGAGATATAAACTCAATATTTTTTTCCCTAGATGAATGCCATGAATCTCAAAAATATTGACTGGTACATCTTTCCCACTTTAGCCTAAAGAGTCAGGTTTATCAAATAAATACCTATATGTTTGGATGCATTTCTGTACTCTCTTTTCGGTTCCATTTGTCTACCATACTGTTCATAAGCCAGTACCATACTGAGCCTTCCTTCCCTCCCTCCCTTCCTTCCTTCCTTCCTTGGATTGAACCCAGAGGCTTTTCACCTCTGAGATACACCCCCAACCCTATTTTATTTTTATTTTTTAAATTTTGAAACAGGGTCTATGTTGTGGAGGGCCTCATTAAGTTGCTGAGGCTGGCTGCAAATCTGTGATCCTCCTGTCTCAGCCTCCCATGTATTGGGATCGCAGTATGCACCACTACACCTGGCTTAGCTTTCATTTAAAAAATTTTCTTGTAGTATACTCTCCAATCCTCCCCATTGCTTTCTTATTAAAGTTTCTAATTAAAAATATGTTGGAATCTTTATTTCAAGACATAATATACATTTTCATTTTTTTAGGTCTTCATTTTTATTAATAGACTTTTAGTTTTTGTCATATTGACCTTACATATTTCATAGTAAATCTATTACTAGGCTTTCCAAGTATACAAAAGTAATAAGTTAAGCCTTTTTTTTTAAAGTTAGTATAGCTCCAGTGTCTTCCTCTTTTCTCATTATACTGACGAGTTAATCCAGAATATATCTACAGTGGCCATCGTGAATACCTTTGTCTTATTGTCTCTGGTGAGAATGTTTTTGTCATTTATCATGTACAATCTCTTTTAGATTGAAGTAGATGCATTTTATCTTACTAGGAAAGTCTCAATTTATTCCTATTATATTAAGAAATTTTATCATGAATAGCAATAAGTTTTATTACATTCCTTTTTAGCATCTGAGTATATCGCCATTAAATTTTATTTTTTATGAATGTAATTAATATATTTCCCCAAACTGAAATATTTTTATTCCTGATCTTAGTGTATTGTTCTTTTGATATTATTTTTAATTATTTATAAAGCTTGCTTCAATTATTTAAGGTAGTCTTCTGTACTACCATTTGTAGTGTATACATTGTATATCATTTACAACATTGTTGCCTCCCTTTAATAAATAATTTTTGGGGAATATTTTTTCTTTTCTATGGTACTTTTTAAAAATAAATTATTAGTGCATTATAATAGTACATGATAGATTCATAGGTATACATTCATATATGCACATAACATAATTTGGTCTGTTTCCTCCTCCCTAATGCCCCCTTTCCTCCCTGGATCCCTTCCACTATGCTACTCTTTCCTAATTTTTTTTTTTTTGCCATACCGGGGATTGAACGCAGGGGCGTTCTACCTCCGCGCTACGCCCCCGGCCCTATTTTTTTATACTTTATTTTGAAACCGGGTCTCATGAAGTTGCGGAGCACCTCACTAAGGAGAGAGATAGAGATAGAGATAGAGATAGAGATAGAGATAGAGAGAGAGATAGAGAGAGAGAGAGGGAGAGAGAGAGAGCTGAGGCCGGCCGCGAACCCGGATCCTCAGGTCTCTGCCTCCCAAAGTACTGGGATTACAAGCGTGTGCCACCACGCCCGGCTCTTTCCTAATTTTTATGAATTCCCTTTCTGTCCTTTATTCTCTCTAGATTCAAACATGGGGCCCTTGATTTTCTGAGTCTAGATTATCTCAGCATGATGTTCTCTAGTTCCATCCATTTTCCTGCAAATGACATAATTTTCTTCTTCTTTATGGCTGGATAAAACTCCATTATACGTATATGCCACCTTTTCTTTATCCAGTCATCTGTTGACAGACACCCAGGTTGGTTCCGTAACTTGGTTATTGTGAATTGTGCTGCTATACACATGGGTATGCATGTATCACTATAGTATTCTGACTTTAATTCTTTTGGAAAGATACTGAGGAGTGGTAGAGCTGGATCATGTGGTGGTTCCACTCTTTGTCTTCTGAGGAATCTCCATACTGATCTCCATAGTGGTTGCACTAATTTACAATCCCACCAATAGTCTATGCTATTCTTCAACAACTTTCAATATTTTCTTTTATAGCATGTCATGTTTTTAGACTTATCCTTTTAGATATCACCTTTGTAATTCATATTTTCCTAGAAAATTATCCCTTTTACTCAGGTTTTCAAAGTTATTTATACAGAATTGACAGTCACTTTCTATGATTCTTAGAATTTCTTCTATGTCTCCACAATTTTCCCTGTAGCATTTATTATCTTACACTTTATACTTTCATCCCCCTTTCTGTTAATTTAGATGAAATTATTTTACTGATTTTTAAATAAAAATTGGAATTCATTGTTAGCCCACACCTTTTTTCTTTCCTATTTCATTGATTCTTGCCTTTATACTTGCTTTTTTTGTTTTGTTTTTATCCTTTTACTTCTTGAATTGATTTGATCATTTTTATTTTAAGCACCTCTGTTTGAGGGCTATGTTTCCCAACCATTTTTCTAATATTTTGGCACATGCATTGTAAGCTTTACCAGAAACACTGTTCTTTTCTTTATTTCCCTTATTCTCACTAAATCCTGTACATTGTTTCTTCTCTTGCATCTTCCATTTTTTCCCCAGCAAACGTATAGGTCCCCTTGTCTCTCCTCCCAGTGCTTTTTGAAATGAAAGGAAAGAGTATGGGTTGGAGAAGTGGATTTTGAACTTTGCTCCCTGGAAACCTAGAGGTCAGTTTCATGGAGGTGGCTTCTGAGCCACAGACAGAGAGGGGATGCAAGGAGAGGAAAGGACAGGACTTTGGAAGTCCCATTCTAACTTCCATGACAGCAATCCCAAATGATATTTCATTTAAAGAAGGATTTCCACAACTTCTACTAACTCATCAGTCAGAACACACAATGCTGCCAGGAGGTGCATGCCTATGTAGGACAATTGACTAAAGGTAAAGTGATCATGCTCAAAAACAGAAGGGGAGGTTGAAGAGCTTCACAGAGGGTGTTTCATTCTTATGTGCACACACCACTTGGCCTGTTTCCCTTCCAGCTCTCCCTGTACATGCTAGTGAGATTGACAGTGATACTTTCATATATGAACATCACATTGTTCTACTTCCTTCAGGCCTCATTTTCCCCTCTCCTCCTCCCACCCAAAACCCCTTCCACTGCTCTACTGCTCTCTCTCCTTACTTTCATGTAGTCCCTTTTCTTTCCTATTTTCTCTCTAGCTTCCACATATGAGAGAAAACATGTGCTCCTTGACTTTCTGCGTTGGTTGATCTCACTTGGCATGATGATTTGAGCATCGTTTTATACATGCCTATCATTTTTTCTTGTTAATTCAAGTTATATTCTATCATAACCAGGTAATGCTGTTTTAATAGTTATAATTTATGGAAGTTATCTTCGTAACTAGTATATGGTAAAATATTTTATGAATGTTCCATGGAGTTAGGAGAGAAGACAGTTTCTGTGTTCAGAGTGTATGTGTGTTGTCGGGTTAAAAAAGGAGTGCTAAAGTATTCTACTGACTTATTAGGTTATTTAGGTTTCATATATCCTCATATATTTTTGTTTACTTAATCTGTTACAGACCGAAAATGTAGATTAAAATACTGAGAGTAGGTATGTAGAACTTGCTTTTTGAAAGTTGGTGGTTTGTTATTTAGTGCATACATGTCCAATACCAGTACATAGATGTTATAAATTTTACTCTTTAGCTTTATAAAGGAATTTATTTTTTGTCTGAATTTTCTGACTTGAATTTAACTTGGCCTTCTACTATGATCAAAACATCTGTTACCCTTTTGTTTGTATTTTCTTAGTTTGTTGTCATACTGTTTAATTTTCACTATATATCTACCTATATGCCAATGTCAAAGTAATAATTAAACGTGTATGTAGGCCCCTGAGCTTAAGTCAATGATATATTAAACAAGAAGTGAAGTCACTACGTTAATGGCATATATATGTATCTACCATATATTTTATATATATCTCATATATATGTATATATACATATATATAAAGTTTGAAGCAAAAATTATATTTGGTTGATTGTTTCATTGAAAGTGGTTGCTAGTGGGCATTTATTTTGTGAATTTCAAAATCTATTATTAACAGCACTAGAAGTCCCTCTCACCCAATTAAAACCTCTGTTTATATTTTCTATTAGCTGAAGTTGCTCTCTAGTTTGGCATAATTATCACAGTCATGTAGCCAATATCCAAATTTATTGTTCATCTCGTTAGTTGCTGTAAATCTTAAAACTGCATAGAGCCAACTCTCATTAATCATGTACATGTATATTAAAAATCAGTTCATTTTAGTTTGTATTTATTTAGAAATATGGTTCCAAACTTCATATTCTATAGATTGAGTAGACTAGGGATTGGATTATATATTTAACACAATTCATTGTGGTAATTAATGAATTTCATGAAAACATGCAGTAAAAACATTTGCTAAGGTCAAATCCTTTCTCCTTTCAACTTACATATAAATTTTGTTCATGTGAGTTTCATTCTAATATAATCTCCCATCTGACCTAAGTTTTATTACTTTCTTAGGAAACTTTAAAACTGGTTGTGATGCCAAGAATTAATCTTTAGTCTGAGACAATAATCTTCTAGTTCAGTGTATAACTACAAATACTTTTCACCCACTCTGCTTAGAATGAATTAATTTTCTACACAAGATGTATAAACCAAATTCAAGTGTTTTCTACCTGTGACTATTTTTTTTTTTTTTTTTGCGGTACTGGGGATTGAACCCAGGAGCGTTCTACCTCCGCACTACACCCCCAGCCCTATTTTTTATACTTTATTTTGAAACTGGGTCTCACGAAGTTGTGGAGGGCCTCACTAAGTAGAGAGAGAGAGAGAGAGAGACAGGGAGAGAGAGAGAGAGAGAGAAAGACAGGGGGAGAGAGAGAGAGAGAGAAAGAGAGCTGAGGCTGGCCGCGAACCGGGATCCTCCGGTCTCCGCCTCCCAAAGTACTGGGATTACAAGCGTGTGCCACCACCCCCGGCCTACCTGTGACTAATTTTAAGGTTCTAAATAGTCCCCTAATATGTTCTTTTAAAACTATAAAATAATGCAGATTGAATTAAACCTATCCCTTAAAATGGCTTTGTCACTGACTTGCTCACTGAAATCTAGTTCCCAAGAATGTTACCCACATTCCTAACTCCTGACAGCATACAGCAATCATTCAACAAAGGTTTATTGAACACCTGCCGAGCGCCAAGCACTCTTCTAGGCCTTAGGCATACATCAGTGAGCAAAACAGTTAAAAGCCCTGCTCTTAAGAAGTAGCATCCTAACAGTGATGATGAGTTGGTCTGACTTAGGTTAGAATTGCATCCCAGCTGAGACAGAGCAATGTGACTTTCAGCTGATCACTCAGTAGTTCTGACCCTCAGTCTCTTCATCTGCAAATTAACCCTAATACTGACCTTATATGGTTATTATGAAGATTATACACAATATTGTGCCCAGAATACTTAACACAGTCCCTGGAACTCAGTAGAGGCTTGCTAAGTTTTTCATATCATATTTTATCCTGACAGTTAAAGTTTCTGGATCAGAAACAGAATGATTATTTAATTATAGGTGGTCTTAGTATTGGTTTCGATGTCCCAGCCCCCACTGGGCAACATGACAAGGGCAGGTATTTCCTGTGTGTGGAAAACAGGATTTGCATACAGGAGAAAAGCCCTGAAATTACAAATCACAGAGCTTATGTAGGAACTAGACATCTGCCCTGCCTCCCTCCTAAGAAAAGGAAAAAACCTTTGCTTTTTAATGGAAACAATCCTCTCTAGGAAGGAAGTGGTAGGTCTTTAGGTGTCTACATCCCTATGGAATGTGGATGAATGGCTCCAAGGAAAATGCCCCCTCGACCCCAGTGTATTTCCCCAAGATATCTCACTATCCTTAACCTTCAGGGCTTTTACCTTTCAAATATCCTTTCGGGCATGTTGCCAGTACTTTGGCTCAGAAAGCATTGACCATGCAGAAACATGAAAATATTCACATTATTTAAAAATAATGCTCAATAACCATGAATGATTATTGTTGCAATCATTATTAGCAGCAGGTGCAGCATAAGAACATGGGTGTATGTTCTATATTCTCTCCCAAAGCAGGGAGAGGAATGAGGGCTTTGGGGAAGTGACCCATCCTTGGCAAAACGAGCATTTCCCTTCAGGATTTCTTCCTTTTCTTTCATAACTTCAAGTACCCTCTCGGGGTTTTCTCTGCCTCTCACACTTAGGGCCTCCCAAACTTTGTCTATGGTAAGAAAACCGTAACATATTAGTCTGAATTAATTCATGGCATCTATCACTAATGGATGTTTTGTGCAACATTAGTTGAAAAGTGTTTTTTTTTCCCAAAAAAGTTTCTGGATTAAGTTTGAAAAAGGCTATGGCATGTATCTCTCCTCTTGGCTAATCACAAAACACAAAACCATACTCCATGTTTTAAGAAATTTTGCAGATTATTGAATTCAGTGTTTTTACAAACTCCAGGTATAAGAAACAAAACTTAAAAGAATGGAGCTATAGCGATGGGGTCTCAGAATCTCGGCCAGTTGGATAAGAGAGAAATTTGGCAGTAAGGCCTTCATAGGACCAATCAACAAGTATTTTACAGCTGAATACCAATTCAACAAAACTTAATATACAGAGATAGGCATATAGTTACAGGTACATATCAACAAAGTTTTATGTATAAAATATATAATAAAAACCTATTATGTGCCAGGCATTATTTAGTATTGGTGATACCGAGTCATATGAAAATGGCTTTGCCCTTGAATACCTGGTATATCTATCCACAGATCTGTCTGGAACTGTTAATCAAACCTCCCATAAGTACTGCATAAAATCTCAGGACGATCTTGCCTTTAGCACTACTTCTGCCATTTGCATCGAGTGAATCAATCCCTTGGTTTATTGAAGGATAAAAGAGAAATCTAAGTGCCGTCAAATCCATTAGACACCATTTGTCAAATATCTTTATCAATTTTGGTGAATCTACAAGCTTATTTCCCTCCCAATCTAGATGATCTCTGAAGGAACAGTGACCCTCTTTTCTCCCTTTTATCTAATTTTTTTGCTGGTATAGCAGAATTCACCACGACAAATTGTTTTAAAGAAGGCGTGGCAAACCATTCTCTGGAGAGTTTGCTCATACTAGCGCTTCGATGTGAAGCTTGGTGAAGCCCCAGTTCAGGGAGCATGCGGAACATTCATTATTCACTTCCTTTAGTCAGTTGTTAATTCTACAGATATTTCCTGAAAACTTAGTGTCAGGCATGGTGCTGTTTACTGTGCTTTTATAGTACACCAGGACAGAGCGTCAGGTTTTAACAAGCTAAGCAGACAGAAAAGGAAATTAAATATGGTCTGATAACTCCATGATAGGCACATTTTCAAGGTACCAGGGGAGAACAGAGGAAGTGTGATGAGTCCAGCTGCTGGCTGAGAAGAGAAATGGGGTTAAAGACCACCTGTCCATAACTCAGAACCATGTCACTATTTTTTCTTGCCCATTGATGTCACTAAAATTACAAAACGATAAGGGCTGCATATTAGTACATAGATAATCTCCATTATTGCAGGGGTATATAACATTATAACCTCCAGTTGTCTACTAGTCCTGGCAAAGTCATTCTTTAAATCTGTGTATTAAGATAAGCATGACTAGCTCATCAGAAAACCTGACAGCCGCTACTTTAGATTACCATCCTATGAATTTCAATAGAAGTGAGACTGCTTCAGATATGTTAAAGCCTATTTATTCTGGAATCTCATTTTACTTTAAGACAATGTAATAGAGCAGCATGAACATCAGATACTCTGAGAAGTATCCCCATGATGAACATGACTGCTCTTTAGTTGTTTTCTACCACCTCTTAAAGAGATATTTACCCTGACCTTTAAGAACAGAAAAAATTTTAAAAATATAAGGGAAATAGCAGACCAGAAGATGTAATCAAATTGGTAATAGTATAACCTCATTAAAAATCTTTAATTATTTTTTGTACTGGGGATTGAACCCAGGGGCATTCTACCTCCAAGCTATACTCCCAGCTCTATTTTTTTATTTTGGGTTACATTATTTTTTTAATAGGGTCTCACTGAGTTGCAGAGAGCCTTGTTAAGTTGTTGAGGCTGTCTGTGAACCTGGGATCCTCCTGTCTCAGGCTCCCAAGTACTGGGATTATAGGCGTGTGCCACCACGCCCAGTTCTCTTTTAACTTAAACCTATCTAGAAGGTTACAAATGGGGTTAGATAAGGCATAATCATAAATTATGACAAGAAAAAACCTAAAGGTTAACTTGAGTAGGTGATTTTAAGTCTCTTGGATAATGATTGCTATAATTTGGGTACTAAGTCTAATCAGATTTGTGTTGTTTTGGGACACTGGGTTCTTTTTCTTCTGAGGGTTCTACCAAGTCTGGAGTTTTTAATCTGGTAACAAGGGACTAAAGAAATTTTTAAATTCCCTAAAATTATGTACAGAGTTGTATTCATATGCATATGTGCATTTTTTTTCAGAGAGCACCTAAATTATATTAGATTATCTTCATTCCCCAAAGGTTAATAACTACTGAAATGAATGATCATTTAATTGCCTTTTGGTCTAAGACATTTTAAGGTTCTGTGATTTTTATAGTTTAATTCTTAAGCCACATTTTCTAAGGGAGTAGGAAGTATTTAGAATGAATTGAGTCCCTTGAAACAATGGGCCCATTCGCAATCCCAAGGTGTCATTATTTTGTGGGGGAATGGTATTTTGTTCTGCTCTAGGGATCTGGAAAAATGAACACAGTAACCATAAGCCCTTTACTCATTCCCAGTTTACTTATTTCACTAGAGTTATATGTATATTAAAACATTCTAGACCTGTGTTAGTGCACATCTGCAGAGGAATGTCAAAACTTCTCTTGGGACAATTCGACTTTCTCATTGCTGAACTGTTGGATGTAAAGATTGAGCTTCTTGCATTTACATATCCAGCACAAGTACACGACTTGATTTTTAAAAGGGCACCTCACTTCAGAATTATAAACACCAGCAGACAGCTCATACAGCCACAGATTTAAGTCAGAGAAAAAGATGATTGCATAGTATGTGCTTCTTGTTCCCCACACTGCACGTACACGCCCAACTCCCAGACTCCTGGAGACTCTGTTCCTCAAGGGAATCTCAAGGCTGCTTCAGTATGAGCCCCAGTCTGTACCAAAGCTCAGGATCAGACCCATGATTTTGAAACTAGATACATCTTCTGTTCTCCATTCTGTCCCATGGCTTTCAAAGACTTCTGGGCAGGTTTGTATGAATTGCAGGGATTGGTGATGGGAAGGAGAAGTGAGAGAGAATTTTGAGCCACTGGGTCCTGGTATGCATGTGAGGGGATGTGTGAGACAGATGGGAGGAGAGAAGAGAATGCATTTTTATATAAAATCTGCAATGAAGGAAAAGTGATTTTCGTTGCACTTGCTTAATGCCTCTTTAATTCCTTTTGGTCTGCTAGACCAGTATCTGATTCCTCTCCCAGCTTCTTCTAATTTGTAACCTTCTCTCTGGGTGCAAATCTTTCATAATGTGCTTGAGTCTGAACTCAACCCAGCATCCCACATACCATATTTGCCCAATGTCCTATTTATAGAAAGGCTTGTATATGTAATACTGTATTGCCCCAGGGTCCTATTTATAGGACAATATTTATTTTCATTCTTAATGATATTAAAAGACATGTTAGATCTAGATTATGATTTCCAATCTATTTTAATGCATCTGTGTTCATTTTGTTGAAATATTTGCAGAACTAAAAACCCTAGACTTAATGGGTTAAATGCCTGTCTTCTGTGTCCTTGTCATGGACACACTGTATGTCCAGGCTGATCTTCTTCCTCTGTGCTCCTACCTCCCCCTGACTTGTGTTCTTACCTGCCTGTGTTTTCTAACTAAAGATGGTTTTACTAGATGATATTATTTTCTCTGCTGCCCTCTTGATTGTCAGACTGGGACTTGTAATAGAAAGAGTAGGAATTTTAAAGTACTTTTAAAAAGCTCTGATTTGGAAAGCTAACTTTTCCATTTTTAAGGTTTGTGATCTTGAAAATGTTATATGACTCCTTTGAGTTTGTAGGAATACAACTCAAAGGCAGGGCATACGTATAAATTCTGGAGTTCAAGCTCCAGTATGTCTATTTGCTAATAAAATAGAAGTAAGGGGCATCTTTGTACCCTTGAGTGAAACACAAGGCCTGGTATCCAATAGGCTAATAAGTGAATATTTGCTACCTGGGTAAACTGGCTTCAGTGTCCTAATTGAAGCTAGGAATAATCACACTTTGTATTATAGTTTGTGTTTGTGTGCATGTGTGTGTGTGATATTGGGGATTGAACACAAGAGTTTTCTACCTCTGAGCTACACCTCTACCCAATTTTATTTTGAAACAGGGTCTAAGTTGTTGAGGGCTTCACTAAGTTGCTGAGGCTGGCCTTGAACTTGTGATCCTCCTGTCTCAGCCTCCCAAGTACTAGGATTATAGGCACAGGCCACCATGCTAGGATGTGTTATAGTTTTTATCTGCAATGTCCCCCAAAGGCTGGGGTGTTGAAGGTATGGTCCCCAGCGGGTGGCGCTATTGAGAGGTGGTGGAAATGTTAGGAGGTGCCTACTTGGAAGAGGTGGGAAACTGGGGGCATACCTTGAAGGGCATATTTTGTCCTAGTCTCTCCTTCTGTTTCTTTGTTGCCACAAAGTGAGTTTTGCTCCACCACACCCTTCCCACCATGCCGTTCTGCCTCACCACAAGCCCACTGCAATGGGGCCAAGGGACTATGGACTGAACCCTCTGGAACCATGTGGCAAAATAAATCTCTCCTCCTTTGTTTTCTTCAGGTATGATTTTAGCAATGGAAAGCTAATACACTTTACAAGGTTGTTATGAGAAATAATGAGCTTGCTTATTCTTTCAGCTAATATTTATTGCTACATAAAAAAAATCACCAATCAGCAGGTTAGGACTCAGCAGACAGACGATATGTATTAACTCGATTTTCCCTTCTCCTTTCTATGACTCACTGTAGGAGGTACTGGGGGCATTTCTCTTTTTTCCCAGTATCAATTCTGGTCTATTGTACTGTCATCCTCAGCTTCTCCTCAAATGAAGTACATGTCAGCTGTTTTTGGTCAACCACAGGAGGCCAGCTTACCTGATACCTCAGCTGTCATGAACCAAGGACCTGCTTTCATCCTCCCCTGTGCAGGACAGTTCTCCAGATGGCCTTCCACTCCTTTTCTCACTTACAGTTCTCAAGAATAACTACAGGATGTGTTAGGAATGCAATGTCCTGAGATGGAAGGGAAGCTGGTTAGAAAAGCCCTGGCTCTCTTCTGGTTCATCCTCCAAACAGGATGCCCTCCAATGCTTTAGCCCAGTGTGTCCTGTTGTCCTGGGATACAGTACCCAGGGCTGGCTGCTTTCTGAAGTCCTTTGGCACACACAGATGACACTCCATCTGTTCCAAGGAGCTTCCCTGAGACTTAGAAGTCTGACTCCAAAAGAATGTCCCTTGGTGTATATCTGGAGGTAATAAAGCCACTTGGTGTAACTTGTGTGCGGGCGCTCTATTGCACTAGACTCAGACAAGTTGCTAACCAGCGCACGCTGAACGTTCACCCTGCTGTTACAACATGTGAGAATGAGGCTAGAGTAAAGAGCCCCAACCTGGAGCTAGGATAAGTTGGTTTGAGTAGGTTTCTGGGTTTATCTGGAGATAATTTCTTTGAGATTTTACCTTTTTTAAAACAAAGAGGTTGAATTGGTTGACTTCTAGGGTGCTTCCTGTTTTACATTCTAGAACGAATCTAGCAATTAACCTCATAGAATAGCTTGTAGTATGTTTTTATTTCAAGTGTTACTTCTTTAACTAAAAACTTTTCACAGGCAGAGGTTATACCAAAGGTTTCTATATCCCTCACACCCCAGACCACTTTTAATGAAGAGCTCAAGACCTTATTTTTTAATTAACAAGAGGAATAAGCAGTTTTTTTTTTTTGTCGGTACTGGGGATTGAACCCAGAGGCATTCTACCTCTGAGCTACATGCCCAGCCCTATTTTTTTATTCTTTATTTTGAAACAGGGTCTTACTAAGTTGCAGAGGGCCTCACTAAGTAGCTGAGGCTGGCTGTGAACCTGCGATCCTCTTGTCTCAGCCTCCCAAGTACTGGGATTACAAGTGTGTGCCACCATGCCCGGCTCAAGGAATATACAGTTTTAAGATTCATGGAATCGCCTCCAGGATTTAAAAATCAAAGACATTTCCATTCGCCAAGTTTCATTCAGTTGGGGGCATTAAAAAAAAAGCATAACATGTTCTATTTCTGTCAAAATATTTGGTGCTATATTGTATGTATTGTTTTGTACCTAAAATAATATTAAGACACCATTTATTGTATAGAGGGGACTTGGACAGGTACAAACTTAAACATCTTGGAATTATTTTATGAAATATCTATGATTTCTTTTTTGGGGGGGGTACTGGGGATTGAACCCAGGGGCATTCTATCTCTGGGCTACACCCCTAGCTCTATTTTTTATTCTTTATTTTGAAACAAGGTCTCACTAAGTTGTGGAGGGCCTCACTAAGTAGCTGAGGCTGGCCGCAAACCAGGATCCTCCTGTCTCAGCCTCCCAAGTACTGGGATTACAAGTGTGCGCCACCACGCCTGGCATGAAATAGCTATCATTTCTTATAAAGGTCCATTGGTTTACACACAAGAGGTTTCCACATGGTGAAATGGTAAATTAAGCATGCTTGGCTCTGGGAAAAATATTGTGTTAAATCCATAGATGATAAAGTAAAATAAATGAAATATAACCTAAATCAAAGAAATCTACCAGGAGGCACAATCTCCCCTGCAACAAAGTGTGATTTCATCAGAGTAGCCTTGGGTGGAGGCTTCTACATCTTTCAGTCTCCCTCTCCCACCTGCAAACCCTGGTAGAGAGGCTCCGGAATACAGCTGGGGATGGCGGTGATAGAGAGGCCTCCCCAGAGTCCAGTATAGAGCCTGCTTTCTGCTTTCTGCCCTGACTCAGGGAACTGTTCCTATGGGAGGAAATCTACAAGAGGAAAGCAAAGTGTCTTGAAAACAGACTCTGTCACTCACCCCAGTGTTGAGCTCCAGAGATACGGAGCAGCTGTTTAGAAATGGTGGAGGAAAGCAAGACAGGGGTTTTAAGAAAGCTGCAATAAAGAACCTGAGTGCTTCGAGCATTCTGTCCAGGTTGTTTTCCATTAAAGGTAACATTTGATACCATTCGTCTTGAACTTCCTCTGTCTCCTTGAGGCCTCTGTTCCCACATCTGCTCTCTTTGTCTTCTTGTAGTAGTGACAGTGATTTATCAAGCTCAGAATTTATCTTTTTTGGGGGGCATAGCTTGTTTTTCAACACCTCTGAAATGTCCAATTTAACCTGCCTCAGTAAGGATTATGGTGCTCTGAAAATATGAAATTAAATATTAAATCAGTTGTTATGTAGCATTAGAATTCATGTAAATAGGTGATTTCACTCAAGAATGTTGAAACAATTTCTTTCATCTCAAAGTACATATTTGTTCTCAGTAAATCTTCCCATTTTAGGTTTATTCCCCCATAGTTGATTGTATAAATGGCTATACCAATTTAGTTATATTATTCATTACATAATAAATTTTACTTACTGACATTTATATAATTATATCCTACTTTTTAAATGCTTGATATTTTCTAATATACCCATTGCAAAAATATTATTTTGATTTGCTCATTTCTCATATATTATATTCAGCCTTATCACTGTATGAAAGGTTCTTTCTTATCAACTCTGTCCCACTATTTCAATTCTATAGCCGTGAATTATTGTCGGCTTTGTAAAAATTCTATTTGTCTGCCCTAAACTGTCAACCCACATTAATTAAAAGAATGAAATGAAACAATTTGGATGGAAATGGGAGAGTGAATGATAACCAACTAATTTGCAAAGTATGCCATACAAAGAATTTTAAATAAATGTTCTGAGATGATATTGAGACAAAAAAAAAATGAGTTTACTGCATCTTGGGAGCAATAGAAAGGACTGCATAACCCTGAGAGGCAGATTCCATTTCTAGCTTCTATGAATCAAAACCGCCTTGAGATTCCTGTTCTCTGTGTTCTTATCATCAAGTACTGCTTCCATCCATAGAGCCATCTTTTCCCGCTGTGAGTAGGGAGAGCTGGTATGCATGTCTTTTAGGTCTCTATTTTAGTGGTGACCATAGGTTCACTGATTGGTTGAGAAGCCAATGTAATGCGTCCAAGTCAATAGATGTTGCTTCCTGGAAGGAAACATTTCAAAGACAGCCCCAGATCAATGATCTAAAAATATGTCTCATCATATGGCCTCCAATGGCTTCTCTATTTTGACTAGAGCTCTACTATTTTTCCAGTTCCAGTTTTCAGAGTGAAAATAACAACACTAATTTGCTCACACATTATTTATTGAGCATCTGCTAAGTGCCTGACACCTTTCTAGGTGCTGGGGATACATCAATGAACACAGTAGACAACAGGTACTGTCCTTATGGGCCTTGCTTTCTAGAAAAAAAAAGAGAGACTATACAATTGTTTCAAAATTATAATGATGTTATTACAAATATCTATTGAGCAACTTACTATGATGAAATGGTGACTAATTTATATGTATTAATTCACATACACATGTACAACTGCAAAGTCTTGTCCTCGTTTTACAGATAAAGAAACTGCATAGAAAGGTATAAAAAATTTGATTGAGAACAAAGGGCGAGTGAGAAAATTGACCAGGGATTGAACCTTGATCTCAGAATTTCCACTTGAGAGTTTTACCATTCTTAACTCTCCTCAACAGAGCATGCAAATCTTATCTCTTGGGTTTGTTTCATGCAGAAAGTTTTTTTTTTAACCTACTTTAAATGTGATCACACTATGAAAACTTTTTTGACCATCCTGGTTCACATTGACTTTTGTGATCTCAATCGTCCCAAAGTGAAACATGTCATTAATTTTAAATGGTGACCTGTTTTGCAAGATGCTATTTTAAGAACCATAATTTCCAAAATGTTATATATAAGCCAAACTTAGGCCAATCTGAATAGCAGATTGCTCTTTTTTTTCTTTACCACAATCATTCTTCAAGTTTCTTGGACTTTGGAAAGTTGCTCTCTTCTTACCTCTCTGCTTCCATTTTCCTTAAATATTTCATACTTTGGGCCTTTAATTCCTTAGGCCCTTGCTTTGCATTTAATCCTATCACCTGGTCATCCTATTTTTCATCTCACTCCAGTACTGGTACAAGAAATGTGCTCTGGGATTACAGATGGTGATGAGGAACAACAGAAGGGTCATTGCTCCTTTTGCACCTGTCATTTGTTCTCCATTTCTAGCAATGATCCCAGCACCACACTCTCTACTCTTCCTCTTTCTCCTGCTGCAGGCTTAACTCAGGTCTGGTTTACCACATAAAACTTGCCAGTTCTTGAGCCCAAGTATCATTTCCTTGCCATTTACAAATACAGTGAAAATTCATCTTTAAAAATCTATGTATGACTTTGTTTTTATATACTGTCTTAATAAAAACAAAGAGATCAACATATGTTTTTTTGCTATTGAAGTGGCAAGATAGGAAAGTGATAAGATATACTGGATGCAAACAATAAGCCGACAATGTTCTAGGCATTTTATAATTATTGACTCAATCATCATCATAATCTGATGAAGCAGGTTGTTAGATGTGTTATTATTCCTTTTTTTTGGTATGAGAGGCTGAACCCAGGGGTATTCTACCTCTGGGATACACCCCAACCCTTTTTTTTAAATTTTGAAATAGGGTCTCACTAAATTGCTAAGAGCAATTTAAATTGCTCTTAATTAAACTAAATTGCTGAGGCTGGCCTCGAACCTGTGATCCTCCTGTCTCAGCCTCCCAAGTACTGGGATTACAGGAGTGCCTTCAGACACCTGGCTTATTATTCTTATTTTATAGATGTAGAAACTGAGGCATAAATGAATTTTCCCAATTTTTCAGATATTAAGCACAAGATAAAAATCTGAGAAAATCTTGCCCCTTAAGCCAGTTCTCAAATCATCTATGTTATGTCTCTATGTGCTACAACTCTTCACAGAAAGTGAGGAAGCTAAATCCATCCCTGGAACCTTATGAGAAAAGAAACATGTCTAGGTAGCTGTCTAGAACAAGCAAAATTCCCAGGTGTTTGTGTCACTTTCCTTTTACTCTGTTAGGGATCCATCCTTGCTTCTCACACTGCTGGCTTTGAGAGTCATTGATTGACCTGTGGGGTACAGAGTTCCTCTGCTGTGTTTAAAAAATAATGATCCCTGTGCAACTCGTGATAGGTTGAGTTTCTAGTACTTTTTGTCTGCACACTCTATGATTATTTAGCTTTATATTGTGTTAGAAGTCTACAGATAATGCCCTTTGCATCCCAAACAAACTTGAAAAGTAATGTCAACAATGCTCATGTATTTCATCCTACCACATGACTCTGAAGCACAGCTGACCTTTGATCAACCTTGTCAACTGCTTTATGGAGTTGATGGAGAGATACCTCTGCAATTTAATTTCTCTCTCTCCCTTACTTGACTACTCCTTTACAAACACATGCTACCAGTCACTAAAGAGTCAAGTGAGAGGCTGTTCTCCATCACAAGAAAGATGGACATTAAATATATGTTCACAGGTTGAGATTTCGAATTCCCCTTTGAGTTGCTTTATAGAAAATGCCCCTCATGGTACAGGCTTCTCTCATGTCAACCCATTTCAGCTTCCTTTATTTAGTGCCCACCTTGCCAAAGATGGCTTTTAGAGGCAGGAGAAGTAGAGGAGGAACAAGTAAAATAGCACAATTATAATAATTTATCCCTTCATTTTAGGATATAGAAGTATAAATTCATTTAAATACTTTCATAGCCTTTTTCTCAAGAAGGTAACAAGCAATTGAATTGTCACCTAATAGATATTGCAGCAAGAAAATAAAAAGATGTGACAAAAGACCTTGCAACAAACAATAGTGTAGCCATTGCTATTTTTCAGAGAAGAAAAAATAATTTTGTTCATACATATTCATAGCTGAATAAATTATTTCTTTTTCATAAATATAACAGTGAGAATTACAAAACATCAAATTACTTTTGTTGGAATTTGCATAAGCGAAAGAAAAGATGTAGGAGCAGTTCTACTCCTGAGCACAATGTCCCTCATTAATGGAGTAATAGATCATATTAATGTTACTTTATAAAGAGAAATGGACATGGGAAAATTTAGCACAAAATTTCCCAATGAGAAAAAAGGACAAAATAATAGTATATGTAGTCATTTTTTCCATTTATTGCTTTACATTATCTTCATTTAAAGTAATCACACCATTATAATACTATAAAGATTGCAGAAACATCACCTTAGAATAAATTAGATAGATTCAAGCTTTAATATATGAACATCTCATGCACTTTCCTCCTTTGTTTTGCACAGTGTAATACAAACTTATGTGTCATTTTAAATAGATTAAGAAGAAAAAATGAGTCTTGATTTACTTCAAATTTAGAATGACTCTTCACAGTTTGTGTTGATGGGGTGGAAGGGTAAATTTGTGATTTCAGTGTTGCTCCCTGCTCTATCATCCTTGATTCAAGAGAAAAACTATACCTGATGCTCTCATCTCTGGGTCTCAGATGCCAATGGATGGCACTGGCTCAAGAAACTGCTTCAGAATCAGCTTATAAAAATAAATTGTTGGAAAAGAAGTTATTGAATTGTTCCCATTCCCCTAATGGTGTGTGAGAATCCAAAGGCAAAATTTGTTCAGCAGGGTTCACAGATTGATTTATGTGTGAGATTTATTTCCCTGTTCTCACTTGAAGAGGAGTTCCAAGCAGGCCAAGCCAGAGTCCAGCCAGGTGCTGGTAAGCTCACTTTCTTCTACTTGACAGACCACTTCATCAGTAAACACAGGAAACGATCGTCCCCACCAATCGTCCTTTGATATAGATAAGGTGCCACGTGGATCAAAATTTCCCCTTCAACTACCTCTCTGAATCCCAGATTTTAAATTTCTGATGGTGGTTTGTGAGCTCTGAATCTGGTCTCCCCAAGGATGATGGTTAAAATGAAACAATACCAACTTCTTCATGATAAACCATGAATCATTATTATAGCAGGAAAGTTAACAGATTACTCCAAAGTATACACATATTTACTGTTAGCATTTCTATTATTTATTATAACTGGCTTCAGTATTGATTTGTTGAGTTTCTGCTGTAGTGAGTGAGGGAATTTAATAGAGTAGAACAAATGCAGAGTTTGGAATCCAGCATTTAGTAGGCTCTGTGACTTAGTAACAGTATAATCTTGAACTGGGTGCTTAATCTTTCTAAACCTTATCTAAATCACTTTGAAGAGTCTAGCAGCACATTACTCTTAATTAGACTACAAAAAGTATACTGGTAGACTCTTGAGATGGCATTGATTTTTCAGTATTCATATATAGTCTTTGGGCTTTACTATGAAAAATGTATGCCATTGCAAAATGTCTGCTCAGCAGAGTTTCTCTTTAGACAAGTCTACGGAAACTTAGAAGGTTGGTGGTAGGATCGACAAAGGACAGTTTATCATTGGATTTCATAGATTCGGGCAGTCTTGGTCTTTTCACATGGCCTGACAGCCACCTTGAAGACATGTGCCACCAACGTCCTCAGCGGAGGCCTTCAGTCAGACACCCTTGTTTTCAATTCTAGCTTTGCCCTGGCCACTTATTTAGTCTGTGTCACTTTAAATGATCTTATTGCTTGAATGAAGCTTTCCTCTTTGTAGCACTGTGACAATACCGAATTTGCATGGTCATTGTGGAGTTAAAAGTGATGGATGTGCAGTGCCTGCTTCTGTCCCACTTCTCCCTGTCCTGTCTGTGCTTTTTAAGTTTTATTTACTCTTTTTTTTTTTTTTTGCGGTACCGGGGATTGAACCCAGGGGCATTCTACCTCCGCGCTACACCCCCGGCCCTATTTTTTTATACTTTATTTTGAAACCGGGTCTCACAAAGTTGCGGAGGGCCTCACTAAGTAGAGAGAGAGAGAGAGAGAGAGAGAGAGAGAGAGAGAGCTGAGGCTGGCCGTGAACCCGGATCCTCCGGTCTCCGCCTCCCAAAGTACTGGGATTACAATATTTACTCTTTTTTTAATGGCCAGGAGAAATTTGTACCTGTGATGGAAGTCAGTGCATAAAAAGTCTGGCTTCTGTCTATAATAGGCACATTTAGGCCTGCTTCTGTGTAATAATCTGATCTGATAGTTGAAGCCCTCCAAACTGAGTAGCTTTATGCAAAGCTACCCTTGACCAGTTACGATTAGACACCTATAGAATTAGAACACCTATAGAATTGAGAGGCTTGAGGAATTGACCAGTAATAGCATTTGCAGGTATAAGAATTTGAGGGAAACTACAGAAATCATCTTTAAAAATCTGAAAGATCTAAACATTTGTCCACAGAATTTATTGTATCTAGAATGAATGTCTGGTAATTTGGCTCTTAGAAAGAGCACACATTAGAATAGGACTGGAAATAGATGCTAGAGATGAACGAAACACAGTTCTGCAAAGGTAAAATCTGTCTCCAGTATTCTCGCCCCTGACCCAGAAAGCATGAATCCCACCACCCTGTATATTCCACACATCCATAGGATACTATGGACTAGTGCTCATGTGGACTACTAGTTACTATTATGCATTACACTGATTTGTTTGCATGCCTGCTACCTGCCAGTTAACTATTAGCTAGTTAAGGACAAAATCTTTCACTTTCTGTATTCCCAAGACTTAGCATAAAATTTTTTTTAAAACAGTATGAATGGGTGGTGTTCATAAGGGTCAGCTTTTAATTTAATTACTTCAATCCACCTTGTTACAATGGGAGGATGGAGTTGGAATGGACACGAAGCAAGTTTCAGTAATTCACCTGACCACAAAAATAGGTCTTTTTAAGCAAGCAATTTGAGCCTTTTATAAATTATCATAATCCATTTATTTTAAAATTATAATAAACTTAAACATGCCTAGAAAATATTGCTTTCACTTTTGTTAATCATAGAAGATAGTTCTCTTTATTAAACTGGCTCTCAATTCTCTTTCCCTGCTCAAGAGCCCCCATATTTTAATTACTTCCATTTCTGTCTTGTAGAAAAATAAGAACAACCCAACAAACTCTGGACCTATATGCTTTGTTGCTCTTTTCAGTTTTATAAAAGCAGTGATGCTCCCCTCCTTAAAGAGCTATTTTAAAGCAGTTTTGGTGGCACATGCCTGCAATTTCAGTACTTAGGAGGCGGAGACAGTAAGATTGCAGGTTCAAGGCCAGCCTCAGCAATTTAGTAAGACCCTCAGCAACTTAACAAGCCCCTATTTCAAAATCAAAAGGGCTGGGAGATGTAGCTAGGAAAGAATGTCCCTAGGTTCAATTCCCAGTATATATTAAAAAATGCTAATTTAAGAAAAAAGTTAATATTTAATCAAGTTGGTATACTAGCATTTTTAAAATGTGTAATTGTTTACTCTGTTTAGAGTGAACTAACTTTTCAAATATCTTCCCTCCAAAACCTCAGTGGATTAAAAACAAAAAAGATTATTCTAGGTCATACACAGTCCAATATGATCAAGCAAGATCTAAAAGGTAGGAAAAGTTAATATGCTTTTAGGCTATAACACATCATTATTATTACTTTTGTGTATGGTACTGGGATTGACTCAGGGACATTCTACCTCCAAGCTACACTCCCAGCCCTTTTTAATTTTGTTTTTGAAAAAGGGTCTCACTAGGCTGCAGAATCTGGTTTCAAACCTCCCAAGTACTGTGAATACAGGGGTGCACCACCATACCTGGTTCAGACATCTAACCCAGAAAAAAAGCTTGATTGTCTTCTATTTGACATTTGATTAACAGTTCTTTACATAGACATTTTTGTTATAGAACAATCAGGTACATACTGGATAAATATAATATATTAATGATGTTTATAAATATTAGCATATCAAGATTAAGTTAGGTGTATCTTTTCTGCATTTTTTCCATCTTCTGTTTGACTCTCGAAGAGAATTGGTAGCCAGTGTCCCTCTTACACACATATGCAGCATCTAGTTTTCCTACTTCATTAGGGAGATGATTTGTAATTTGAAACTGGACATCTATTGCAAATCTGATTTGTAGAAACATTTCAACAAATAATTTTTTCTATACTTAGGGTTAGAGTAGATAAAAAAAACTTACATTTGTAACCTCTCAAAATTAAGGATCAGAATGTGACTTGCCTGGAAAGCCATATTGTATAGCCAATGGGTTTTTCTTGGCAATGTATCAATGACAACCTTTCCACTAGAATGGTAATGGTGAGGGGAAGGGATGTTGGCAGAAGAAACACAGAATTACAAACGTGCTCATAGAATAAAATACCACTGTGAAACTGGAGATGGAAAAGCATTGACTGATCTTATAGCAAAAACCACTGTATTGATAGAAATGTGAACTGGGCATCAATTTCCTACTTTAAAGAGTTTCATGGTAGGATGTAAGTCTATCATTTCACTGTTTTCTGTTGGTCTCATCTAAATTTTTTCCCATTGTTCTTCCTTTTTTGACTTTTATAGTTCAAACAAGCATTTTCTAGTATTTTTCTCTACTGGATTTTTAGCTATTATTTTTCCCCCATTTTGGAGATATCTTTTAGAGATAAAAATGTCTTTTCAATATATCAACATTTATTATAAAAACTTTACACTATAGTTCTACTTCTGGTTTGTACTATTTAGTATTTAATTTCAAATATATTATTAACCTTATCATTTGTTATTTTGCTTCAGTTAGTAATAGTTTTACTTAAAAAACACTTAAAATACATGTTTTTCTATTTTTTCAGCATATTTGCTGCTTCGATGCTCTCTGTTCCTCCCTGAAGATGTGGTCCTCCGTCTGGGATAATTTACCTTCAGCCTGAAGAATTTCTTTAGTATTACAGGTCTTCTGTGAGACATTTGCTCAACTTTTATTTTGCTTTGTTTTAAAGAATATTTTTGCTGGCTACAGAAATCTGATTTGATAGTTTTTAAAGCACATTAAAAATATCACCCTACTTTTTGGCTTCCCCTGTTTTTGGTGAGAATTAAGAAGTCAGCTTTTATTCTGAATATCAGTCTCCTGAATTTAGTAACGTGACTTTCTCTGGCTGCTTTTACCATTTTTGCTTTGAAGATTTTGTGTTTGAACAGGTTAACTGACAAGCCTCAACATGGTTTCATTGTGTTTATCCTGCTCCAAGTTCAGTGGGCTATTGTCATCTGTGGATACCTGTATTAATTTTGTAAAAAAAAGGTCAATCACTGCCTCTCATCTATTACTTTTATTTCATTATCTTAATTCCAATGTTTGTTTATACTACTCTACAGGTCTTTGATGCTGCTTCTCTTGATTCAGTTTAGTTTCAATTGACTTCAGTTCACTGATACCTTCTTGTATTATGCTTAATCTTACACCTGCCCAACAAACCTTTTATTTCAAAAATTGTATTTTTCATAATCATTTGGTTCTTCATAAATTTCCATTTCTCTGTAGAATTTCACTAATTGGTCTATTTTGTGCAAGTTCCTTCTACATTCATTAACATATTTGTAATAGTATTTTTAGGACCTATTCTATTAGTACTATCATGTAGTTCATTTCTTGACCTGCTGCCACTGACAATTTTTTCCTCTTGATTATGGCTCTTGATTTGGCTTCTTCACATCTCAAAATGTTTTATTGTATGTTAGATACTATGCATAAAACAGCTCAGAGTCATATATATATATGTATATTTAGATACCATATATATATAGTTAGATACTATGAATAAAACAGTTGAGAGTCATGGATTGAGAGGTATTGAATTAGGTTTTACTTGGAATTGCTGTCTAGCTTTGTGATTTTAATATAAAAAATGCAAAATATATAACTGAAGAGAAAATGGAAATCATTGAGTAAGCAAGATGACAATGAAGCCAGTTCATTGCTGTGGTCAACATACTTTCTGTATTGTAATCTTCAATGTGAGTTTTACCATCTAGGATGTCTTTGTATATTATAAACATTCAAATTCGAAATAAAAAATTATTCCACATTATAAAGCTCCTAATGTACAGAATATTCAGAATATGTGAAGCCAGCTGCTCAAGAATGTCATCAAGGCCTTCTCTTTCTGGGTGTATAATGGCCTTTTCATATTGTCAAACACATACTGATAGAAAAATGTCCAATGAAAGAAAATAGGGACTTCCTGTATGCCTCATTTATTCATGGAGAATACTTTTTCCAAGAAATCCCCAAGCCTCTTAGTAGACTTTTCTCATATTTTTTGGGGGAAGGAGCAGAAATATATCAAATGTTCATGCTTAAGCCAATCTCTGGCAAGAAAAATAAGAGCTTAAATGAAGCAAATCAGGTTTCAGTTTCCTGTGCCTACCCTCAAACTCATGGCCATGGAGTTAAAGTTTGGTAGAGAACAGAGAAAAAACAAGTCTAAAGTTGAATGGGTGGTAATTGGTGGTAAAGATTGAGTGAAATATCCAGCAGACACAGGCAAAGGGGACAGCTGGCTTCCTTTACTGTAGGTAGAGTGCCCCTGCCACAAACAGATGGAGCAGGAGACATGCAGCCACTGTGGCTTCAGGTCATAACCAAGCTGATCTGGATGAAGCTCCACCCTGGTACTTTGAGAAACTCCTTTTACAGTTCTCATGGGATTTTTTTTAATGCCTTCCTCATCCCTCCTTATTCCATGGAAGACTCTGGCTACATTCCTGGTAGCTCACCCGGTGTAACTTACAGGTAAAATCTCAACATCTTCTTTACTGCAAGAATGAGTGAATTGAGCACCAATCTTTCAAGCTGTCTCCTATCAAAGTGGTTCTCAGCCTTGTCTTCATATAAGAATCATCTGATGAACTTTTAAAAATCACAATGCCCATCTGCACTCCAGATCAACTAAATTCAAATTCCAGGGATAGGATATAAGCATCTGTACTTTTTAAAGTTCTCAATGTGAGTCCAGTGCTCAACCAATGTTAAGAAACACTGGTACAGCATACATATGTTTTAGACTCTGAAAAGACATTCTTCAAAGGATCAAAGAAACGAGTAGATGACAGTTTGGAAAAATGAGGAAGATTGAACATAATTGGGAAAGAATATTATCATTTAAACCTCAAAAGGCATTTAAATATGGATAGTATATATATGTATATATATATACATATATATATGCAGAATATGTTTGCTATCATTTTATAGTGATCATGATGGTAATGTTGATAAAAAGGAACAGTGTAGTATAGCTTAAGAAAAATCAATGAATCTAACCATGGGGAATTGACAGTGGTATGGTTTGCTTTTATGAAAAATTAATTGGCTTTCTTCAGATAATTGTCTCTCAATTATTACTGCTTAGTTTCTTAGTAATCATTTTTTATTTTTCCCTCTACCTGTTTTATCTTTTAAATATTCCATAGGTAGGGTAGAGATGAGGAGAGTCAGGGGAACAGTTTAATGTTTTATTTTCTAGTGTGCTGATATTGGTATTTGCAAAGACTGTACTATATGTTCTATATTTTAAGAGCTGATGGATGATATAAATTAGAATGTGAGTTCACACTCATATTCAGAATTTTATAACAACCTTAGAAGTCAAACCTTGTAAAAATCCTTGTGGGTAATATTTGGAAATTAATTAAATTGATTACAGTAGAACAAAGGAACTCTTCACAAACATACCACAAATGTGTTTCTATATTTTTCTTCCTTAGTTACTAAATCATTTAGTCCATAGATAACAAAATAATAAAGCAGCTAGCAATGAAGCTACAGGAAAATGAACATTACCTAGAAATTATGAACTACATAAAAAATTCATCAATATCTCTTCTGAAAGGCAATAACCTTTCATTGCCTTTTATTGGTAAGGAGATGTGTACATTTCTGTTTATACATGAGAAAGGAAAATTATGGTATCTTGGGAATCATGTATAGAGAAGAGAGACTATCTGTTTTGAACATTCAAAAAGTGAACTGCAAAAGATACTTTTCTAGGGTTTTCTAATCAAGTCACAACTCTTCTCTGGAAATCATATCTCCTCTCCCCAACAGGAGTAGGTACAAGAGTAGGTATAGTTATGCTTGTGCTATCTTAATCTGATCTGTCATACAGTATTCTTTGGAACTAAGGGAGACAAGTTGAGCAGATCAGATTCATTTTCACAAGAGTTTCAATTGAGAGGTATAGAAATTCAGAACAGAGTCATGTGAATAGCGGAACAGTGAAATAAAGATGGATTTCTACCCCTGATGTTCCAGAACTGACTGGTTTCTACCCTGAGTCCTATTTTTCAACATTCTATTTTATTTCATGATACAACAAATATACTTTCAATAAAATATATTTTTGTTAGTTTAAGCTAGATTGATGGGATTTTCTGTGGTATGCAATCAAGAGAACCATGACAAAGGTTTTCAGCTTATAAACAGTTTGAAATCCTCTTGTGTATCCCTTCCATTTTTTAGATTAGTGAACTGAAACTTGAAGAGGTATAGTCAATTGCACAAAGTTAGAAAACTATCTGAGAAACACATATCTAACTCTAAGCTTGTTATAACACCCATAAATAGATTTTCAAGTTAATATCTTTATGTTGTTAAAGAAAAAATCAAATTTGTTTTGTGACAGAATCTAAAATAAAGCAGTAAAGGCATTAAAAATTTAATACAACTTGGAAAGTAAACTAGCATTTTTTAGATACTTAAGTATTTTTTAGATGAAATCATTTTGATATATTAAAATCTGCAAACAAAAACATATGCAACTATGTAAAAAGAATCACATTCTCATATTACTTGAACATACAGCAGTGGTTAAAAATAATAAATTGTAAAATGGACTCTAGGATTTAATGCATAAAATAGTCTGTACAGAAAAGGTTCAGGCTTCTAAATTCACTGAATCCAATACTAAATGTGCTTCTTTATATTCCTCAGCTTCTTCCAGGTCTTTTTCAGTTTCTAATACCTGCTGAAGATCGGTATATGCAGCTTCTAACCTGCAATGGCAATCTGGGATCATCATCTGACTCTTGCAGGATTTCTATCTGCTTTTTAATGACATATTTTTCACCATCTTCAGCATTCATTTTTCAATCTTTTCTTCTTGCAATTTTGCTTCTTTTTCATACACATTGTCTTTGAACAATCACTTCACCATACTGGTCTTAATGCCTTACAGGCAAGGATCAATCATGTCCTATGAGCACCACGGGAAGAGGGGTGGAGAGCTGGAGGGACTGTGGAGTCGATACTTATGTATTAAGTACATATATTATTTTATGAATGCTAAAACAGAACTGAGATGTAAGCCTCTAAAATTGGGAAACTGAGGACAATGTCATTAATATCCTCAGTCTTCCTACTAGTAAAATAATGAAGAATTTGGAATATTATTTTAACTCTTCTGACCCTCATTTTCATGTTCTATGCCTATGCTGTCAATAGAATCTTAGGAACCAACACTGAAAGACAGCCTTCAAGTTTATTTACCAGTTAACTATCTCAACCACTGTCTATCAATGTGTTTCTAAGTCCAAGCGGCCATAGATTCCATGTAAATGTCTGAGGAGTCTCACTGATAGAAAGGTGTTTTACATACAAAAGGCACTTTGATGACATCACTTGACTTATTAAAGATCTGAGAGAGCTATGAGTGAAAATGAGAAAAGTAAAATTCACTTTTAAGTAGATTATGAATAGCAAAGTGAGACTAGACACAGTGATAACCTTTCTGATTTTTATTTACTTAGTGCCATTTAATTTTCAAGTTTCTACTTCTGACATTCAAGCTTTTTCAACGTACTAGAATTCCCTTCATTTCATTGAATTGTTCAAGATCTGGCTCCATGTTATGGCCTCAGGAAACAGCCACCATGAAGCCATTATAAGAAATCTAGCTAGCACCTCTCTCCATTTCCTCACACTCAGAATTAAGTGCACATATAAGTATTTAGGGGAAATTCATAGGTGACCAAGTTCTAAACTAGACGTTAAGTATGCATTACTTACCATCAAAGAAGTTTAATATTTAGAAGGAAAAAGACATGTACATGTGATACAAAGGACATATAGAGGCAGGGAAATAGAGTTTATTGAATGGAGAATAAGGAAGAAGCCAATCTCGAAATTCCAAATAGGGTATGTAGTAGGTTGATTTAGTGATTGCATCTTTACATTTTTACCTTAATGTCCTCATTGAGAATTTTTGCTAAGATGAGACAGCTGTAGAAACAAAGATAGACAAATGCCTGGATCGATGTGATGAAGACATATTGAAATAGCAATACCTTAACTTGTGTTCTCCTTATGATGATATTACATTTATATTTAATCTATTAAAGTTATAATAAATTTTGGCATTAAGTTATATAGCATTTGGTTTATTGTAACTGGTTGAATCAGGAAAATCGTTTTTGTTCCTTAATAAATATTATAATCATTCTAAATAGGTACATATAATACACTACTTTCATACTATTATTCTATAACATGTAACAAATCTGTACAAAAATAAAACCCTGTAAAATACTTACTTTGTCTACTAACACTGCACTTGTCTCCCAAATGCACCAGTATTTGTAGTACAATATATTAAGAGATTATTTTCTTCCATGTATTTAAATAGATATGTATGGATTTTTAACTCAATAACTAATAAGAACAATGAAAGAATTAGTTATGAATATAGACACAATGGAATTTTAGTCAGCCATAAACAGCCACAAAATTATGTTGTTGCAAGGTAACCCACAGAGACATACCAGACTCCAAAAATCCAATTCTGACGTCTTTATTTTACCGACTGGCCAGGGCTACACGCCTAAAGAGTGCAGCCCCTGGGCTCTACTGATGGGCGCTTAATATAGGAAAAAGTACAGTTTCATAGGATCAAAAATTCAAGTTCACATAATTTAGAATGATGGAAAACAGACCATTTAAATCCAAACAATACATGTTTACCTTACAATAGACAATGCTTTGATTTTCTACATCTGCATAAGCAAAGCAGCAGGGATGCAGAAGCCAAGGTTAAGCAGTGTTAGCAAAAGTTCACGGCGACCTTGTCTCATGCCAAATATCCTAGTGGAGCTTAGGGCCTTGTAGTGCTCTGGGTGGCAATATGAAGTAACTTGTGTTAAAGTTTAAGCATACCTCATCTCAATGTAGTTTATAGAAAAATGGATGTAACTAGAGAATATTATGCTACATGAGATCAGCCAGTCTCAGAAACTCAAGGTAGAATGTTTTCTCTCATATGTGGAAGCTAGAGAGAAAATAGGAAACAAGAATGGACTTTAGATAATTGAGGAGAGTGACCAGTAAAATAGTGGAAGGGGGTGGTAAGTGTGTGTGGGGGAAGTGGGGAGGAGAAAAGGAAAAAACTGATGAAAGAAACAATTCATATTATGGTATGTCCATGTATGAAGGTATACTACCAGTCTCACTATTATGTATGGAGATGGTGGGACCTGACAGGAAACACCAAGACCTGTATGCATGTTTGTTTGTATAACTTTGAACTCCACTATGACATATAATTACAATGCACCAATAAAAGTTTAAAAGAGAATAAAGTAACTCATGATACATAGTTACAAATATATGTAAAAATATGTCTTAAATTGGCTCAATGATGTCTATATAAAAGGGGGATATTTGGAGACAGACACACACACAGAGAACCCTATGGGAACATCAAGACAGAGCTCATAGTGATGCATCTACAAGCCAAGGAACAGTAAATATTGCTAGAAAATCACAGGGAGAGAGAGAGAGGTGAAAGAGAGGGGGGAGAGAAGAGAGGACAGAAAGAGAAAGAGAGAGAGAGAGAGAGAGAGAGAGAGAGAGAAAAGAGACAGAGAAGAAGAAGAAAAAAGGAGGAGGAGGAGGGAAGAATAGAACAGAACACATTCTGAGCAGATGTCAGAAGAAACTAACCACTTGGCTGACATCTTAATCTCAGACTTCTAGCCTCCAGAACTGTGACACAATTTCTATTGTCTAAGACACTCACTTTTTGGAACTTTGTAACATCAGTCCTAGACAGCAAAACACAGGGCTTAACAGTTTTAAGCAGGCAGAAGAAAAATTCTGTAACTTGTACTTCAGTTGAAATTATCCAATCTGAGGAATAGAAATAAAAAAGAATTAAAAATAAACAGAATCCTAGGGACCTGTAGATTACCATCAAGCAGACTGACATGTATATGGAACCTACTAAAGAAAATACAAAGGAACAGAAAAAAACTGAAAAAAGAATGACATCCTCAATAATATCCCCAAAGCTCAGGAAATAAAACAGAGGATTAATAAACGGGATGGCAGCAAACGAAAAAGCTTCTGTGCAGCAAAAGAGACAATTAAAAATCTGAAGGGAGAGCCTACAGAATGGGAAAAAAACCTTTGCTAGCTAGCTACTCCTCTGATACAGAATATATACAATATATAAAGAACTAAAAAACAGCAAAAAACTAATAGGCATCTGAAATGAATACACACTTCTCAAAAGAAGAAATACAAAAGGCCAACAAATATGAAAAATCTGTTCAACATCACTAGCAATAAGAGAATTACAAATCAAAACTATACTGAGATTCCATCTTACTCCAGTTAGGATGACATTCATCAAAAATACAAACAATAAATTCTGATGAGGATGTGGGAAAATAGGAACTCTTTTTTTTTTTTTTGCGGTACCAGGGATTGAACCCAGGGGTGTTCTATCTCTGCGCTACACCCCCGGCCCTATTTTTTTATACTTTATTTTGAAACCGGGTCTCACGAAGTTGCGGAGGGCCTCACTAAGGAGAGAGAGAGAGAGAGAGAGACAGGGAGAGAGAAAGAGAGAGAGAGAGAGAGAGAGAGCTGAGGCTGGCCGCGAACCCGGATCCTCTGGTCTCCGCCTCCCAAAGTACTGGGATTGCAAGCGTGCGCCACCACGCCCGGCTGAAAATAGGAACTCTTAAACACTGTTGGTGGGATTGTAAACTGGTACAACCACTATGGAAATCAGTATGGAGGTCCCTCAAAAGACTAGGAATGGAATGACCATAGGACCCAGCCATATCACTCCTCAGTATCTTTCCAAAGGAATTGAAGTTAGGATACTATAGTGATACATGCATATCCATGTTTATAGCAGCACAATTCACAATAGACACACTATGAAACTACCGTAGGTGTCCATCAACAGATGAGTGGATAATGAAAATGTGGTATAGACACACAATGAAGAACAAAATTATGTCATTTTCAGGAAAATTGATGAAACTAGAGGTCCGCCAGTACCAGAAAGGCAAGGGTCATATTTTCTCTCATATGTAGAAGCTAGAGAGAAAATAGGGAACAAAATGGACTTTAGACGAATGAAGAGAGAGACAGACAAGTAGAATAGTGGAAGGGGACTGAAGGTGGGGAGGGGGAAGAAGGCGACTGAAGAAGAAAACCATACAGATGTTATGTCCATATATGAAAGTATCACTACAAATCTCACTAAATATATGGGGGAGGCGGGATGTGGAGAGGGATACACACCACGTGATATGTGCTTGAATGTCTGCATTATTTTGAATCTCACTATGATGTATATTAACAATGTAGCAATAATAGTATTTTAAAAGAATAGTTCTGGTGCATAAACTTTATAGAAAAAAGAAAGATAATGTTAAAGAGAGGGACTAACAAACATGAGAATTTTACACTGTACAGTCAAAATTCATTACCTAACTTTAAATGCACTGTTATATAAGGGTGAATGACACCAAATGAAATAAGTCTTTTTCACAAGTACTTCAGAAAAAATTCTAAAGATAGTAAGATACTAGAAGTAAAAGAAATGAACATAATTATAAAAAACTTGTTTTCTTCCGAGAAATTGAAAGAGATGGAATTCTTCCAAACTCTTTTTACGAGGCCAACATCACATTAATACCAAAGACAAATAAAGATACCTCAAGGAAAGAAAATTACAGACCAATATCATTAATGAACATAGATGCAAAAATTCTAAATAAAATACTAGCCACGCGCATTCAAAACCATATTGAGAAAATCGTACACCATG
>PVJS01014752.1:0-39911 GCA_004027185.1 Glis glis | reverse complement strand
AAGACCATACCATACCAGGTAGCAGCCTGAGACCCTGAGCTCCAGGTGAGACCCCAGAAGACCATACCATACCAGGTAGCAAGCAGTCTGAGACCCTGAGCTCCAGGTGAGACCCCAGCAGACCATACCATGCCAGGTAGCAGCCTGAGACCCCAGCGAACCACCCCACGCTGAGTCACAGCCCGAGACCCTGAGAAGGCAGGGCAGAGCCTGAACATGGGCAGGGGGTAGTGACCTTGCGCAGTTCAGGCCTCAAGTCTGCAGGAACTGGTTCCATAGCAAGAAAAAACTAACACACAAAGTAACTGTGCACTATTTCGAAACACCTTTATACAATGTCCTGCCATCTGACTGTGAGAACAAACAAAGAAAGCTCATCCCAGTTTTTCACCAGTTTCCTCAGCTATGTTAATGGCTACAAGAACAAACCTTTGTTCAGAGCCTGTCTGTAGAGACTGCGCAGACATGCCGTAGTGGCATCCAGGGTGGCGTGCTGATCATAACTTCAGTCTCCGCTGAAATGTAAAACCTGACAGCGTTTGTGTGGACTCATGGGCGGGCTGGCGAACTCCTTATTCTCTTGGTCCCGTCCTATACTTCCCCTTGATTCCTAGCACAACTAAATAATTTTTAAAACCACTGAATAAAAAGCTACTCTGATGCAATTTCCTGAAATATTATTCACTATAAAAACCAAGGAAGTGACAAATGCTATTCTTCAAATAACATGGCCTACTGTATTTCAGAAGAGCAATGCTAACAGGCTACTACCAAGAATGTCTAGAAAGGTTGTCATTTTTTTTCTGGTACTGGGTATTCTATTTAAAGTCATTATACCTCTGAGCTATACCCCTAGCCATATTTACTTATTTATTTATTTATTTATTCATTTATTTATTTAGAAACAGGATTTTACGAGGTTGTTGAGAGTCTCACTACATTGCTGAGGCTGGCCTCAAACCTATGGTCTCCCTGTCTCAGCCTCCCAAGTACTGGGATTACAGGTGTGTGCCACCATGCCCAGCTGAATATTGTTTTTATTCTTGATAAAATTAGATTGCAGAACTTGTACTTGAGGGCTGATGCTTAGCCAATGTGGAATTTCAAAAATCTAGTTTAAAAAATTAAAAATGAGCTGGGCGTGGTGGCGCACGCTTATAATCCCAGTACTTTGGGAGGCGGAGACCGGAGGATCCGGGTTCATGGCCAGTCTCACTCGGCTCTCTCTCTCTCTCTCTCTCTCTCTCCTTAGTGAGGCCCTCTGCAACTTCATGAGACCCAGTTTCAAAATAAAGTATAAAAAATAGGGCCGGGGGCGTAGCGCGGAGGTAGAACGCCCCTGCGTTCAATCCCCGGTACCGCAAAAAAAAAAATTAAAAATGTAATTCATTATGATGTGGACACATTGTCATGCACTCAAATCTTGCTCCCCTTCAGGGGCGCTTGTCAGGAGCATGTCCATACAGAGCGACTGCTGACATGTATGGGTAGAGACAGGTGCCAGGGGGATGCCCCGAGAAAATTGCATTGACCTTTTCAGGACATCCACCAATCCTGCAAAGAATTATCTACCCATGATTTGGAGGCCTTCAAACATAGAATCTGACCTCCCCCGCCCTTGACCTCTGGCTTGTTCTCAGTAATTGATGGCACGCGCAGTGTCTGAACGTGCTTCCTTCTCACGATATTTCGGACTCATGCTGAAGCTCAAAAGTGACCATGCTTAGTGCTTCTTTATTGGCCTTGAGGCCGTGTTCACGCCTGGAGCCACACTCTCATTTATAATAGGGCATTTAGTGTCTGTGTCATTTTAATTCCACCCGCATGGTAATCAAGTCAGGATGACGGCCGCCTAAGCACTCAGCTCTGGGCTTTGATCTTCTCCCCCACAGAATATGCTGCATTTTGTTCAGAATCAGTCATCAATGCCAAACCGCCTCAGCTCCGCCCCTTGGTCACTGTGGCAAAGAGACAGGGAACGGATGGGCCTGCCGCAGAACGGCCAACCAGCCAGGAACACCAGTCCTCTTTGTTTCAAATTGCAGTTGTAGTAGGACTTCCCAGGCATCTCTAGTTTCCTTGAAACTGATTATGAGCAGGCAATCTGCAGGCGCTGATGTGGGCTACATCACAGCCTGTCATGGAAAGTACCCAGGGACCCTCGGCATCTCTGACAGGTCCAGAGTGGCCCGCTCCTAAGCCAGCAAGCCCTGTCCTTCCTCCTGAATCTGCGGTCCTGCAGGGACGCTTCTCCAGGCGGACTTCGCCTGCTTTTCCAGGTCAGGCACTGTGCGTGTCTGTCTCATGCGGAGCAGAGAGTCGGGCGCTGGGACGGGGCAGGCATCGCTGTGCTCACTGTCCCCAGACCTGCTGGGACCAGCCTTGAATGCCGTGCAGACGACGCTGACCAGAACGAGGAGGTCAGAGGCACAAGCAACATGTCGGACTCGAGGCTTCCTGCTCTTCCACCTCCTTGCTTATGGCAAAGTCTTAGGAATCTTCCAGGAACAGAAAAAAAGCAGATTTACAAAGCACACTGAAATTTTTTTTTTTTTTTTTTTTTGCGGTACTGGGGATTGAACCCAGGGGCGTTCTACCTCCGCGCTACACCCCCGGCCCTATTTTTTATACTTTATTTTGAAACCGGGTCTCACGAAGTTGCGGAGGACCTCACTAAGGAGAGAGAGAGAGAGAGAGAGAGAGAGAGCGCTGAGGCTGGCTGCGAACCCGGATCCTCCGGTCTCCGCTTACCAAAGTACTGGGATTACAAGCGTGTGCCACCGCGCCCGGCCACACTGAAATTAATGAAGGAAATGGATGCTTTTACTCATCACTTTTATTAAGATTTTTAAATCTATTTAACAATTGATTTTTTTAGTACTGCAGATTGAATCTACTGGGGCATTCTACTTCCAAGTTATATCCCCCATTCCTATTTATTTATTTATTTATTTATTTATTTATGGAACTCAAGATTGATCCCAGGGGCATTCTACCTCTGAGCTACACCCCAGCCCTATTTTCTGTTCTTTATTTGGAAACAGGGTCTCACTAAGTTGCGGAGGGCCTCATTAAGTAGCTGAAGCTGGTGGCGAACCTGCGATCCTCCTGTCTCAGCCTCCCAAGTACTGGGATTACAAGCGTGTGCCACCACACCTGACTATTCATTTATTTTTTGAAACAGGGTCTCAATAAGTTGCTGAGGCTGGCCTCAAAACTGCATCCTTCCTGTCTCAGCCTCCCAAATACTGGGATTGCAAGTATGGACCACTGAGCTCAGCTTCAACAAATGTTTATTACGCACATTGTATCCTAAGCCAGAGAGAAGTACTTATCTTCCATTAAGGCCTGACCCTTCTCTACAAGATTTCCTGTACAATCAAAATTTAAGCTTGGGACCATTTTGAGGGCCCCAAAGGTCCTTCTGGGCTTGTGACTTTTGCCTTGACAATGAGACGGGATCAAAGGATGACAGTATAAATTATCTGTGACAGCTGGTCTTTCGTTATTAACACCTTGTCCAATGCCAATTGACAGAAGATGGATAGCCACAAAACCAGCCCTGGGTAGGGCAAGCCACAGCCTCATGTTCATGTGAAAATGAGACCAAGAAGGCCAGTAACCCACATGCCACAGAAAACAACTTCCCAGGTGAGTCTCTCACTGGACTGGAAGCAGCGCCTCATTAGAGAAGGTGGGTGTGTAAGGAAGCAATTGTTCTACATGTCATCACACCTGGCATGTCCCTTTTGGTGCATCCATTACAAACCCAAACCATAAATGTGTATGTTTTTCCTCCCTCTGCTCAACCTTCTGCCAATATTCTCTGCTCAGGAAAGCTCTGGCGAGTTTCAGGAGGGCAGGAAGGATGGGACGTCCCTCCTAAAGTTCTTCAGCACTTCTGCACCATACCTGTCTCTCCTGCTTCTTAGTTTTGAAGCTATCTTTATTTTCCAAGCTACATCACTTACGAAAGTTATCGATAAGTAGGAATTATGGGATGAGAACGGTGTTCCAAAATAAATGCAAATATAAAACATCAGAACTCCCGTGAGGAGTCTATAATCCATCTGAGGATTTAAAACCAGCCAGAGGACACAACAATAATTGTGACACCTGAGGCCAGCAGTTTACCTGCATGCATGTGGCCCCTCATCTGAGTGATTCAGTGTTCTTTCCAGACCCTCAACTGTGTTCCCAGGTCCAGAGTGGAGTGGCGAGGGGCCTGGTGCCCAGCATTTTGTGAAAACAAACCTGTCAGGGTCTGTATGTGGGAGCAGGCAATGGAATGAGGGCCACGGACAATAAGCAAGTATATGAATAAACAGAGAAATTGTGTAAATCAAGGCTTAGCTAGGCATTGTTGAGGGGTGATCAGAATTCAGGACAGGGGACAAGGGGAATAGGTTTAGGAACTGAAGAATGGACATGACCTAACCAGGGGAAGCTGGTCCTGGGTCAGAAGCAGGACCTGTGAGCGCACCATGTCCCTCTCTCCAGGTTGAGCAATGCCACCTGCAAGTGGTGTAGACCCCAAGGCAGGAGCTGTCCCTGGAGTCCCAACTCGTGGTCTTGCTCAGAACTGTCCAGTGCAGACCTGCAGGAGTGCTCCAAGGCTGCCCTTTCCAGAGTGAGGGCGTTATGCTCTGTTCTGAGATGCATGGTGCCGAGGAGCCTCATGGCATCCCGGGAGCTCCGTCCCGCAGACCCCGCACTTCATCTCCAGCCTACACAGCTTTTTACAAAGGACTTTGTTCCCCTCATTCTTCCTGTCCACTCCCACAAACCCTCCACCTCAAGGGTCTTTCTACAACATTTTAGAGATGCCCTTGATTGCGGATTCCTCAATTTATGATCTATCCTTTAAAAATAGAAAATAATAAATGAGACATATGTCATCCAGGGAGGCAGGATGCCCCAGGACAGGTAGCGGGCTGCCTTTCAAAGGATTCCCTGGGTCAGTCCGTGGCATCAGACACCTGGTTCTGTCAGTGTCCCCAAAATAGATCCATCTCATCAGAGGCCCGTGTGACTTGAATGTATTGCCAGAATGCCAATTTCCTAATCTGAAATAACTAATGGAGTTAGCCCGTGCACCAGCAGCCCTATGTCCACATCAATAAATCATCCTGTGTCTACTGAGAGAGCTTCCTTGACACGCCATTCATAAGGAGGACGCTGCCTGGCAAGTGGGGACCCAGAGCAAGGAAGTTAATTAAATAAAGACACTATAGAGACGGGGCGTCAGCCTGAGCATTCCTCCTCCACCACAGCACGAGTTTTCCTGAGGGACTGGACCTCAGCCGGTGTGTGCTTACGATCATCTGGCAGACACGTCTTGGCTGGTTCCTGCCAAGCTCCCCTCTGTAAGGTCCATCTATCTGTTTCCCCCATAACTAAGTCAGGTTTGTCACTAAGTGCATGCCTCTGTCCTCTTCCGTAAGTAAAACTGTAGAAATTAGTAAAGCAATGTTCCCTCTTAACCATCCTTGCCCTGTGTGACCAAGGTATCCTTTTTCGGGGGTTAAGAGTGAATAAAGGGTATTGAGCCTGACCACTTAATGATGAGTGGCAATAACTAAGCATTCCTTCTTGGGCCCATTATGTGTTAGTATAAACTCAGAAAGTGGAATTGCTCCTGGTTCTCTGGTCCATTGGGGATGGGGACAGCAGAGAAGGCTAGCAGGGTCCCCATCATCCTCTGAGCACCGGAGTTCACACACCGTCAGCTCATCCTTCTTGGATCCTAGACTTCCCGGTGACTTCACTGCGGGAACGCCGTTGACGTCAATCTGCCCAGGCTTAAAGACCCCATGTGCAGGTCCCCACATGGTTGGATTTCTTTTTCTGTTTCTCCTTGACGTGCATCTCTGCTCCATTCAGAACTTTAGTCCATGGGCTCACAGCTCAATGGACTAAAGTTCCATCCAAGTCTCCCCAAGAAGACTGGAGTCTCCCCTCCTGCAGTGCCCCCGTGACTCAGTCTACCTCTTTCCCTGCGCACACTCAGCCACCTCAGCTGGCTGTCCTTCACAATCCTATGTACATGATGGGCTGGGGGTGTAGCCTGGAGGTATAATGTCCCTGGGTTCAATCCCCAGTACCTCAATAAAACATAATAATAATTATACTGTATTTATACATAGAAATAACCATCACCTCTCTATTGGCCGGTTTCACAAGTGCTACGTGTGTTCCCGTCACTGATCTATAAGAGGGAACCCAGCCTTGGGCTTCTCAGTTTCAGGACAGCACTAAATATTCCAGATGCAGGTAACTCATGAGCATTCACTGGCCAGTTGGAGCAAGGATCCATCCAGACGGCCCAGTGCTGCTTGCCTAAACCACAGTCCTTTAGCAAAGTCCCCAGCCAGAGTTTCTGTCACACGGTGGCAGCGGGTTTTCTTGTTGCTCTCTGCTTAAATGCGCAAGACAGAAGCCCGCTCCACTGCCAAGGGCCCAGTAGGTCCTCAAGTGATGCTTCTTAAGAATGAGTATCTTGGGAGCATTCTTGCCAAGTTTGAAAAAGGCAACATATTTTGAAAAGAATTTTGAATTCAGTATAGGACTTATTTTTTTTCCTGGGCTCCTTTTCTATATAAAAGAAGTTGTCCAAATATTCAAAAAAGCCAGGCATGGTGGAACACACCTGTAATCCTAGTACTTGGGAGGCTGAGATAGGAGGATTGCAAGTTTAAGGACAGCCTGGGCAATCTAGTGAGACTCTCAGCAACGTAGCAAGACCATGTTTCAAAACAAAAAAATAAAATAGGGCTGGGGTGTAGTTCGGAGGTGGAATGACCCTGGGTTCAATCCCCTGTACCACACATACACACAGATAATAGTTCTGAGTTTCAGTTGAAAGATCTGGATTTGGGTCCCCACCATACCACACCTGGTGTGAAACTGCAGCTAGACCCTTGGGAATCTGGAGACAATTTGTAATTTATGAAGAAGAATAAAAACAGAATTGCCAAGTTGCTAAAGTTAAAAGGTACATGATAGTTCAGTGCATGCATTAAAGGATACATGAGTATCATTTCTACCCATTTCTAAAAAACTGTAGCATGTTTAGTAAGCTATCTATTAACTCTCTGTTGACATTGTCTAATCCACCCTCATGTGAGCATTAATTATGGATATGAAGTACTTAAATACTAATGTTTCCTTAAGTAATGCAATTAACTAAAGAGCAGCAGTTACAAGCCACTTCAAAATAGTTATCATTTCTTTACATCTTTTAGGGATGAATCCTCGATTCAGGTATTCGATCGCATTGTGGGAGCTTGGGATTCTTTAAACTTAATTACTTAGTGTTTGAAGCTAAGAATTTAATGTGAAGTTTATACTGTTTTGACTATATAGCCCCTGGCACCATTAATTTCCACATTACAGAAATCTTTTCCCATGTGACGGCATGATCCAGCTCCGAGACAGTCTTGCAAGCAAGGCTCCTGGCATCAGAGTCTGTGTTTTTAAAGGTAGACAAGAGGTGTGACGGGCAGGGGGGGACAGTCCCCTTGATCAGGCAGACTTTCCCTGAGAGCCCAATACCAATTATCGTGATATTTCTTTCTTCTGTATTTAGAATGCTTGTGCTATTATGTGGTCAAATAGGTTCATATCATTGGAAGGCGCCCATAAGCAGATAAACAGACTCAAGTCTTTGCAAAGTCACTCAGGGAAGCAGGAGGAAGAGCCACAGGTCCTGAGACTATGGCATTGTCAGGAGAAGTCTGGAGCTTCCACAGCTGGATGGGGCCCAGTGGGGGATGAGGATACTGGGGACAACTTCATGGTGAGGCGGGTGGGCATCTTAACCTGCAGGCTTGCAGCCTCTGAGCTCCATCCAATCTCAGGGGATTAGAACTCCTGGTCCCTCCTGCCTGTCCCCTGGGGTATGAAGGAGTGTGAAGCTCTTTCCATGCTGTTAGTGTGGGAGGGGGGTGGCAGACTTAAGAGCTCCAGGTTTGGAGCAGTGTGGAAGGGGAGAAGCGCCTGCTCCTTCCAGAGGAACCTTCATGACAGAAGGCATGATTTGTAAGACAAGCTCAGGCATCAAAGATGTGTTCAGTGGCAAGAGAATTGGAGGACGCCCATGCGAACTTCCTCCTGCTTATGCTAAACTCAGAATATTGCTTACAGGTTTTTTCTTTCTTTTTCTTTTTTTATATTTTTATTGGTGCATCATAGCCTCACATCATAATGTAGTTCACAGTGATAGTGACATACACGCACACAGCACTTGGCGGGGTTTCCCCCAGCTCCCTCCCAACTCCCCCCCCCATAGAGGGTATTGAGATCGGCGTTGGTATTCTCACATATGTACAGAATGTCAGTGGAAGTGATTCCTTCATTAATTCTCCCAGTCTCCCACCCTCCCCTCCCCAAGACCACCTCCATCACTCCTCTGGAGTTTCTCCTCTATTATCTAAAGTCCCTCTTGCGCCCTGGTTTCTCCCTAGCTTCCCCATTTGAGAGAAAACATATGACCCTTCACTTTTTGTGACTAGCTCATCTCACTTAACGTAATGTTCTCCGGGTCCATCCATTTTCCTGCAAATGACATAATTTTGTTCTTCTTTATTGCTGAGTAGAAGTCCATGGTGTGTGTCTATCCCATAATTTTGTAATCCACGCATCTGTTGATGGACACCTAGATTGGTTCCATAAGGGTTTTTCAAACAGTTTTCCCTTAAGAGAATCTATATTCCTCTGAGAATAGCGTAGGAGCTGGCAAGAGAGATTTCATACATCCAAGTAAGAAAGCAAAATCTATTGAACACACAGGCGGAGAACGAGCCATAGAAGAAAAGGGTCACCCTAGCGCACGTTTCATCCGCAAGCACAGCAGAATGGTTGCAAGAGAGCTCTTGGCAACTTTCTCAGAGTGGCATTCTAAAACATGGAATTCTTGTGAGAAAATATTATCATTATAAATCCGTCCTGTAATGTCCACTGCTGCTAACTTGTCATGCATACTTTTAATTTAATTAATTCGCTTTCTATTGGCCATTTCTTTTCCATAGTATTATCATAAAAGCAAAAAAAAATTGGTTTTCTGATGACATCAACCACTCTCTTTCTATTTTTGTCCAGTCCTAAAATTCTTCAACCCTACTTTCTCCTACTAAGGGGGATTTGAACAATTCATCTTTCTCAGAAGCACCTGGATTAGCTCAAGGTCTATGGAATGGTTGGGATGGTTATTTTCTTTTCAGAACTTCAGTTGCTCATCCCTGGCATAAAGCTATTGGTTCTGAGGAGTGTTCACATCATTTCATGCGAAAAACCCTGTATTTCCAGATTTTCTGTGCCCTGGTGTCAGAATCACAAAGTTTTTAACTCGTGAGATTAGTAAAAAGATTGTATTGTTTTAATTGATTGGTTACCTTTAGTTATCCAAACCAAATTGTTTTCTGTGAAAGTTATTGTATTGTGAACTCCTCCTTTTGAAGACACAGCTCTTTATGGCTCACCTTTTTCTTTTATATGTTTAAAAAGAAACATTCCATATTGATTTACATTGATACAGTAGCATTACTGAACACTGCTTAAAGCTGTAGGCTACCACAAACCCTGGCTCCACCAACTCAGAAAGCTGTTATAAGTGACAAGTTCTCAAATTACTCCTGTTAATGTTCTCATCTGGGAAAAGAGTGGATAAGAAAGGAATCTTTTGCATCCAGTGTTGCAAATTGTGTGTGTGTGTGTGTGTGTGTGTGTGTGTGTTTTATGTATATATGATTACATACAACAGTCACTCAAAGACACTGCTACCAATTATATCATTCACTCTAAATCTTTCATATATATGTTCATGAGTTTTGACAGTGCATACTCTATACCACAATCAATATCATTCAGCCCGGAATTTCTTAAATGTCAGAAGACATTTCCTATTCAGGTATTCAAATATTAATACGTCTAAATAGATAAATGCCAAATGATGACTTCTCCGAATGTATTTAAACTTACTAGTTGGTCAATGGTGTACAGAACTGAAATGCAGTGGGTGGCCAGACAAGAAAATCAATACGTAGGACATCACATAAGCTACTTAAAAGATATGCCCGGCAGAATGGGGACAAGAACGCGAGGAAGCCACGTGCTGCTTACTGGTGTAGGTGAGCTGAAATCCCTGGTCGGTGTCGGACCCGTTGGTGTTGAACTCCAGCCACAGGTGATTGGACGTGCTGTTGAGGATCATCCCCAGCAGCTCATTTCTAGTGAAGGTCCCCAGGGGCCGGGACGAGCTGTCTTTTCCATCGTAAACCTAAGGAAAATTCACAGCATGAGTCCTCCTGTTCCCTAGTTGCATTCTTAAAGCAGCGATTTTAACGACAAATTCAAATCTTGAATGGTGTGGTTTTGTAAAGTGCTTTAAAAAGTTATATAGTTTACAGAAAGCCCAATGGGTAACGTGCTACATAATCTATTTAGCCTTGAGTTTTATCTTTACCATTAATACGATTACACAGAAGATTCCATCTGTAATTGGATCTTTTTAGATGCATCGCCTTGAGAGCTCTTTCTGTGTTCTTTTAAAATTAAATAAACATGTCTGTGCCTTCCCAGGTTCTGTAATCGACCTCTGTCTGCATTTGCTTTCCCATCACAAGTTATAAAGGTGGAAGAATGGAAAGGGTTTTGGTGTCCAATGTCTTCTCTGATTGGTCAACAAAGTAACAGGACATCTCCTCCCCTGTGCCCTCTGCCCCTCCAGCTCCAAGGCATCAACGCACGGCAGCGCTGGCATCTCCTCCCACCCCTCACTCTGGAGCCTGAAAAGACAGAGTTTAGGCTGCAATAAAAGCATCCCATCATGTAATCATCGGGACAGAGATATGTCATCTTGCCCTGAAAATCTCCATATCTGACATTGTTTTCCGAAGTGTTGTAAGACCAGCGTGGCTGTAGGCCATCACCTCCTCACTAGACGACAGACAGCTTTATTGTTCTTGTTGTTGATATTTTTGTTTATTTGTTTTTTGTTTTGTGGTACTAGGGATTGAACCCAGGGGCATTCTACCTCCAAGCTACACCCCAGCCCCATTTTATTTTTTATTTTGAAACAGGGTTTCACTACGTGGTTGAGAGCCTTGATAGGTTGCTGAGGCTGGTCTCGAACCTGTGATACTCCTGTCTCAGCCTCCCAAGTACTGGGATTGTAGCCATGTGCCACCACACCCAGATGACAGCCAGCTTTTTGATAAGGGTTTATTGGAAGTAAGAGTAAAAATGCATTATGTTATGTTATGTTATATTGTTACATTATTGTTACAATATATTGTAATATATATAACAATATAATGTTACAATATATTGTTACATTATGTTATATTGAAGACATTCAGTTATTCTTGATTTAAAAAAGAGGACCTCAACTAAATGAAGGTCCTCAAAGTGCACAGAGATCCTTGCTATACCTGGTCACTCCCCACTTCTGTTCCCCCTCACGCTGATTAACTCCAGCTTCTCCTCTCCCCTCTCTTCTACAGGTATCTAAATCACATGTGTCACTCCACAGAGCGCACACACACACCTACACACACTCATAAGAAAGAAAATACTTTTAGAAATTTAATTTTGTAGATAATTACTTGTTTCATTTTAGTGAAACCAATGCTCTAGTGGAGTAGAATCAAATGTACTTCAATTTCCTATTTAAAACAATAACCTATTGTTACAGGTTATTGCCTTAACAATCATTGTTTGGTTTAAAATGGGGCTTCATTGGACATGGTAGGGGTTCTGACATCCAGAATCATGGGTCCAGAGCAATCTGGTTCAAAGAGAAAACCTCCAGGCAGGACTCCCCAGGAAGGCCGCGGGCCCGCTGCAAGCCAGGTCATTTTCTGTGTTTTATAGAAATCCACGGAGCTAGGCAGAACAGCGGGCACACAGCTAAGCCTCTGCTCAGTCCTGAAACACCGATCCCCATGCAGCTCCACGGGTCTGGCTCCTGCACAGGGCTAGACCTTTCCTCCAGGAGCGTCACCAGGCCACAAGGACAGCTCTCACTCAGAGTAGCCTCACAGTCATACCATTCAGTAACCTGCAGCTGGAATGTTGAGTCATGCGATTCTCCGGGGCAGTGACTGTGCCTTGTGTCCACAACACCAGCCCTTAGCACCCTGTTAACAGATACCGCAGATGAGCACAGCACGCACCCATCTCCTCAGAGTCAGTCCACTCTAAAGGAAAACCTGGGTTCAAGGCTTGCTCTGATCACTGAGGAAAAGCCACTTTGCTGTTCATGTGCACAGGGGTGTGTACGTAAAACTGTAGTCTTTGTTGCTGGGTCACGGAGTAAGTGAAAGAGCGATGGGAACAGCATTTGTGCTCCAAAATGAAGATCACTTAAATTGAAACATTTTCAACACTGAGATATCCACAAAAACAGATGCCCAGAAAAGACCTGGGCGTTTTACGTGATTGACAGTTTCCCTGCAATTAAAGGTGGTAAGCAAGATTTACTTTTGCTTTGTGTTATGATCAACAAATTTAAGCTGCATGCAATAAAAAATGTGCATGCCTTCCTTCCTTCCACTCCAGTGATATTTATCAGCATATACTTGAGGACTTGAGGCAGTCTCTCTCATCACTCACTGGTACCAGAGCATCCTTATGAGTTACTTAAAACTTTGCCTTAAAGGCTTAGTGACTTCTAAATGTGAGGTTATCAAATAATCTAGAAAGTTCTTACCTATGACCTAACTTTATAATTTTTTTAGACTATCAAGAATGTGCTACTTTCCTGGCTGAAAATCAGTCCTTAATTACAGTCTTTCCTACTGTCAGTTTGAGCTTTCAAAACACCATTAAAATGAAGGAATAACCAGAATGAAACCACTCTACTAAATTATGACATTGAAAAATAGTCTACCTTAGACTTGAGAGGAAGGAGGCACTCGGGTCTGTAAGCGTCTCTTAACCTGCGCACACCACTTCTAATGAGGTCCCCTGGAACCCCAAGGGGGCTGTTTCCGACAAGCCCGGCTAACCTGCTGCTCCCTGCAGTGGCTCTTGGCATTCTCTCTGAGCTTAAAGTGAGTTGAAGCTCTTGAATCTGAGATGCATCACTGTGTGTGTCCATATAGATGTAAATATAATTGAAAACCCCTGGAACTTCAGAAAGGATATGAGAAGAGCAGAATTGCTCCCCTCTGCCATAAATCAGCTGCATGACCAGGTCAAACCAGCAGGTGGCTGGACCAAGTGACTTACAGCATCAGCCTTGGTTGCTCAACGCTGTTCTCTTTGAATGCCCTAGGGCTGGGGCTGCAAGTGCCCACCTTTCTGCCCCAGGGACTTGGAACATCCTGGTTTCTTGAAATAGTTACAGGAGACATGGGACTTACCTCAGAACCTTAGGAATTAAGGGGTGTTTCCAGTTGGAGTGGGAATTTTATAAATCAAGGCAAGACCTGGGTGCACCTGTTAATCATGGTGAGCCTCGGCCTTGTCCTGGCTTTACTTCTCCACATAGGTCTCGCCTTAGGTTCCAATGACAGTGGCTGCCCTTGCCTTTCTTGCCACACCATAATCCCCCACTCTAAGTGCTGTGGCCACATTTAAAAATGGAGAATAAAGAGAAGACTGTTGGACTGGGGTCCCATAACTTTAAATAATTACCATTATGAGTTAGGCACAATGCTAGATGCATCCACACATTATATTGGTTCTTCTTCAAAACAGCCAATAAAGTAAGTGATGGTGCATGTTTTTATACCTAAGAAAGCTAAGTATTGAGCACATTAAATAATTTGCTCAAGACACATGACTTGTAGAGCTTAGATCTAGGATTATAGACAATGTTATTCGTAAGTCTACACCAAGTATACTGACACTGTATTACACCATATCAGACCAGTTGCATAAATAAATATGAACAAATTATATGTATATAGAGACATATCAATATACATCTATGTAGGTAGACAGATTGAAAAATGGATGGATACATAGAAGGATAGATACATGATACATAGAACGATAAATAGGTAGATGGAGTTAGATGATGATGATGATCATAGATAGACAGATAGATAGATGCTAGATAGATGATACATAGATAGATAGATAGACAGATAGATAGATAGATAGATAGATAGATAGATAGATAGATGACAGATAATAGATAGGTTGACAAATGGTTGCTAGATGGACAGGTAGGTAAGTAGGTAGATGAAGGACAGATGGCCTAGATAGGTGGATGGTAGATGCCTTAGGAGGAAAATCAGAGTCACCATGTTAAAGAGCCTCTTTTACCTTGAGTGTATCTCCTTCAAACAGCTGGAAGCTTCGCGCTTTGAGGTGGATCCCTTTGCCGGCTTCCGTCTCTATTTTATAGATACACTCATGGTTATTATCATAATTGGATGGGAAATTTGGAGACAGTAATGTTCCTTCATTTCCTTTGACACTCGCTCCACATTCAGCTAAAATAAATAGGACATTAAAACAAGAAGATTCAAAAGTGGAATAGCTGATTTTGATAGATTAAACGCTTCAACATTATGACCGCCCTCTCTTCTACCAATGCATGCCTCTCATTAATGTATCTTTTTTAAAAAACAGATCAAGTGACTTCCTTTTAGTATTTTAGCACTGGACAAAAAAAGTCCCCATTACCCCATTTTCAATATTTCCTTGTTTATTTCAGTAGAATGACCTCTCCGTGCATGGAAGCAACACACTGTCTTCTATAAAGAGTCCAGAACACAACAGGTGGCTTTGGGCACCCTGGCTCGCTGGACACACCGCTGGGTGGCCATGACACATCTGCCTGCCTCCCTTCTCTCACAGGAGATATCCCAGACATTTTCACGGGCCAATTCCACAGTTAGACCAATGTGATTTCCCTGCACTTACATTTTGTGGAATCAATCCAGATGCATTTAAAGGGGAGTCTAATGGTAGGCAAAACCATGGTGACCTCTCCTCCTGTGCCACAGCACTGAACTAATTTGCATTTTATCTGGGCATGGGAGAGAATTCCATGATGGTCACTATATGCTCCTCCTCTTTTCCTGATGAAAGAAGAGGGTGATTGACTTCCATCTCTAAACTGACATAAAACAAAATACCCTGAGTCAAGGTAAAGGCAACAGTAAACAACTCTGCTTTCTGTCAACCCCGAGAAAGTTACTCTTTTCTCGTCTGTGAAAGGGAAGGGTTTCGGTTGAGAACTCCTTCAGCTCTAAAACTCCATGAGTAAAGTGATCAGAAAAGAAAGTTACTCTAGACACACAGACAAATTCGTGCATGAGTGTGTGTGTGGCCAGACACCCGGAGGAGGCTTCTTCATGAACTAGTTTATCATCTACACTATGCAACAGGCAGGATGATCTCAACAATTCAATAAAGTAAGTCTTAGAGGATGATGAGCGAGTTGAACTGAACATCACTACCACGCTACCTACATCATGGCAAAAACAGGGAAAGAATGAACGGTATTCAGTTTGTAGAGGGTTGCTTAAAGTATTCTGTGGCTTCTGCAGGTAACCCTTGCATGCTCTTGCCTCAAAGTGAACCATTTCTCTGGCAATCTACAAGATCAGCCATATTGCTAGCTGTGATTCCCTGACCTACTTGTGGAAGGAAACTGCTACACATCTGATGAAGCTATGATGATGTGCCTACGTGGAAGGCGGTGAGGGACAATCAGGGAAGAACACACCCAAGGACGGGGCTTGCCTCTCCCTCATCTTTCCATAGCTGAGACTCCAAGGTGGATTTGGATGGGCTGGTGTTGAGAGAGAAATGCAGGGAACTAAAGACCCAATTAAAGGGCAATGAGATCCTGTGCTAATGATTTTTTTTTTAAATTAGAGTAACATGAAGCCAGGCATGGTGGTGCACCCTTGTAATCGTAGCACTTGGGAGGCTGAGACAGGAGGATCGCAACTAAGTGAGACCCTCCACAACGTAATGAGATCCTGTTTCAAAATAAAATATAAAATAAAATAGTGCTAGGGTGTAACTCAGAGGTAGAATGCCCCTGAATTCAATCTTCAGCACCATCAAATATTATAGTAATATATATATTCTTTCTGCATGTATTATATGCTCATCTAATTTTTTTTTTTTTTGCGGTACCAGGGATTGAACCCAGGGGCGTTCTACCTCTGCGCTACACCCCCAGCCCTATTTTTTTTATACTTTATTCTGAAACCGGGTCTCACGAAGTTGCAGAGGACCTCACTAGGTAGAGAGAGAGAGAGAGACAGGGAGAGAGAGAGAGAGAGAGAGAGAGAGAGAGAGAGAAAGCGAGCTGAGGCTGGCCGCGAACCCGGATTCTCCAGTCTCCACCTCCCAAAGTACTGGGATTACAAGCGTGCACCACCACGCCCGGCTTATGCTCATCTAATTATATTAATTCTTTAAATATTACCTTTAAAAACAGTTATGGAAAGACAAATGCTGAATATTGGAGTATCCCATGTTAGCAATATGGTGATTCTCAGAAAGTCCCAGATTTCTAAAAAATGGCTTCATATCTTAAATTCAAGAAAAAAATCTACGTAAGTAATCTCCTTGGGAAATGATAATTATTCATAGATATTGGATATCCTTCTTGACTATTCTTTCTTTCTTTTTCCTTCCCCCAAAAAAATGAGCAAACTGAAAATTGGTACGGTAGAGTGATGTTTCCCTGGGACCTGTCCCATGGATGGAGTGAGGGGAGTTTGGACTATTAAAAGTATTTGATTCAAAGAGAGTGAAAGAAGAAATCATTGAATTCTGATAACTAGAATATGGAAATAAATCACAAACATTACAAATTTTGCTTTACATTGACTTTGGTAACAATCAACAGAGGGATCCTTTCAAAAATCAAATTTAGGTCCTTTAATCCATGGCTCTACTAGGTTTGAAAAAATTCAGACAATGGAAAATATAATATATACTGATACAGTAGCAAAGAAACCATTTCCAGGTTGAGGAAAACTCCACCATAGCCCTGTGTCATGGCTGTCACAACTGTGGCTGTGTGTTCTGGGAGCCACGCTGGTGTGTGGTATGTGCAGGCGTTAGATGTCTAAGGAGCCGCAGGCAACCTCGGGCCTCACACCTTGTCGGGTGCTACTGAAGGGTGATGGGGACCTGGCCTCTGCTCACCCGCTGGTTATCGGGACATGTTCTCAGTTTTCTTTCTTAACTGTGTGAGACCAAGAGGGTGAAGGGAGGCTTGGAGAAGACAAAGGGTAATCAAAGAAACGGTGGATGCCCACACATCCCAGAGCTCTACCTCCCTGGTACCTATGAAAGCTGTTAGAGATGCCCTCATGTGTCCTCGGGGAGGCCGTCCACCATCAAGCCCCGCCAAAGACAACCAAGTCCAGGTCATCCATTTGTCATCCAGGCATCCATGAGTCTAATTCCATATCTCTGCAAGGGCAGTCCTCTCTCTCAGGAGCTTAGACTCCTCCTGCTAGCTGGCACAGGGGCCGTATTTGCTGTGAGCAGGTGTGGTTCTCTTGTATGGTCAAAGTTACATTACCTTATCTTGGCTTGCGTCCACACTGCCAAATTTTTATGGTATTTGTTCTCCTTGACCAACTTGTCATAGCAAGAACTTTTACAGACTCACGAGGATCAAATTTTAAAGATCAATTTAATCCATCATGATACATCTGATGTCTAAACTATAATAATGATATTTTATAACACATTTTTTTCTAAGTTTTCTCCATTCTCTGTCTTACAAATATTCACAGTGGCCTGAGGTGATAGATCAACAAATCCCACTTGCAGATTAGAGACCAGAGGTGTGGGATAATTCACAACCCAAGTGTCGTCCCCAAGGTCGTATGACTAATACAAATTGAGTATTGACTTGATAGAAGCGCTCAGTGCTCAGGAAGAGAATAATACTAAGTACATCTATAGTAAATTAGTCACAATAATGCGCATAAGCAACAAGGATGTAATGAATAATAATAGGCCAATGTTCTAGTAAAAAGTGTGCTTTTAAGGACTGTGAATTGAAACGGGTCACCTGTTAACTGCAGCTTATGTGTGTTATCACATCAGCATCTAGCTGCGTGGTCATTTCTCATAGCACACCAAAAAGCTAGGTCCAGAAAGAAGAATGTGGCACTGCTAGCCAGAGGAAGAATGTGAACTCAACCAGAGGAAGGAATTTTGTAGATATTTTTTATGAGCATTTCAATTTGGGGTTATTTTTTAAGCAGCCATATAACAAATGGTGGTAATCTAGTGCAAGCCCACACTGTTTGAAAATAATAACTACAAAATTTGCTGTCTACTTTCAACTGATTTTCCTATGTGGCCAGAGAACACTGTTGCTTCAGCTTGCAAAACCAGGAGACAGAAGCATCAAGCCCTCCTCCACGTACCCCGAATCTCACTTCTTATCACCCCTCCCAAGGACTCTCCTACTAGGATCAGAGCAAGTACTTTTCATAACCTGAGACACGATTAAAATTTCTCAGTAAGCATTTAATACTAACTCACTGATTAAATGTGTACCTGTAACTCAACCTAAATATATGTGAACAATACACTAAAATATGCAAAGACAGGATCTCATTATCACACGAATCTTCCTCCAAGAGAATGAAATTGTAGCATGTAAAAGCTTGGTATATTAATTACAAAAAATCTAATATAATACATATGTTAAATAATACACATGGGAGTGAAACATATTTAATATATAATACATACTGAACATATACATATAGTATGCATTGTTACTATTTGATTGGTATTTGTGTTGTTTATGTTCTTTAAAGACTTTCAGATTAGTGTATAATCTTTAAAAAAATATGGACCATGACTTTGACATCTTCACCCAGTTTTAAAGAGCTGCTCATGTGTGCTTGACTTGACACAAAATACTGAACATGTGTTGTTTCTGTTGTCACTGCTCCCTGATTTGACTTAGTCAAAGTCACTAAGGAAACAGGACATTTTAAAGGTTGAGTACCATTCACCAGTGGATCTTGAGGGCTTCAGGGAACGAACATTTGACGTGGTACACAGCAGGGTTGGCACCCTCAAAGATATGGCGAGGGATGTAGTTGGGGGCAGAGAGAGAGGGCATGGGCAGAGTCCCAGCTGGGAGACCACGGGTGTCTATGTGGGTGACCGGCACCATGGGGCAGAGCGTCATGAGAGGGATGCAGCAGGAGCCTTCGGAGGGCGTCCAGTTGGTATTTCACAAAATATTCCCTGAGGATGCAGCACAATATTCAAATGAAAGATCTGAAATGTGTCCAGAGCCTGAGAGGTGCACTAACCTTTGGGCCTCATGCCCTGGAGGACATCGCTAAAGACAAGACGGCACTTATATTAAAAACACACAGTGTAAGTGATCAAAACGCTAACAGTCCTTTGAATCTGATTTCAAGGATCCACTGTGATTCCTCATTAGAGCAATTAAGTGTTTCACATTTCAAGTTCTTTCCATAATCTGTTTAATATTACTTTAAGGAGTATAATTTTCCTGGCTATGAATCATTTGCTCTTTTATAAAGACTCTACTGAAATTGCAACTAAAATTGAATTGTTATTGTGAGTTTTTTCCATGGAACTAAACTAATTAAGATTAAATTAACCATGGTGGAAAGCAGTCAAATGAGTTTTCTGTTAATTCTTCTGGACAGAGGTGTCGGTCTGTGAAGCCAAGTGTCCTGTCCTCTTGGGCCGCTAGGACGTGCAATACCCGCTGGGCCTCTGGACCCACAGACCCATGTGCATTCCTCAGGGACAGAGCTGGGGGCCGTGTCCAGCACCGTCCATGGGAGCTATGTCTGCATGCATTGATGCATATTCAACAGCAAGGAAGGTCCTATCATCGGAGATGTTAACTTATTGCTTATTTGATTATAAAAGAAGTAAGGAAGTATAACATTACAATCTGCCTGCTCATTGCTTAAACTGGATTCAAATCCTGTTTCTGCAGAAACTTGTACACCTAAATAATACCTGGGTGCCTCACACTTCCATGAGAAGTTTCTTGACACAAAGGCTGCAAATAAAGGTGTGCCACTGTCATTGTTAAAATTTGGGGGAAATTGTTGTAGGGCCTATGAGAACACAGAAATTGATAAGACCATTCATTTACATTAACATGCACAGGTATATACTTTCAAAGCATTATTTTTAGGACACAGAAATAAAAAATAGACTAAGAAAGAGGATCAGAAAAATTTACTTGCTTTCTACCTTAAACCAAGTTTTTTTTTTTTATGGGTGATAAAACAAATCAACAAACCTTCTCCATAGAAAGGAAATGTATATTATTTAAAACATACAGTTCTATATTTACTCAGGAAGGACATCTAAGAATTCCATAAATGAGCCGGGCGTGGTGGTGCACGCTTGTAATCCCAGTACTTTGGGAGGCGGAGATCAGAGGATCCGGGTTCGCGGCCAGCCTCAGCTCGCGCACGCGCGCGCAAACCCTCTCTCTCTCTCCCTGTCTCTCTCTCTCTCTCTCTACTTAGTGAGGCCCTCCGCACCTTCGTGAGACCCGGTCTCAAAATAATGTATAAAAAATAGGGCCGGGGGCGTAGCGTGGAGGTAGAACGCCCCTGCGTTCAACACATTTATTCCATTAACTTAATGCAATTATTGGATTAGCTCTTGAAAATTGATAGGAATTAAAGTTTCAGTTTTTAATTTTGTTCCAAAAATTTAAACCAAGAATTAAAGAAAGATACAGAAACTATATATTCACCGGCATAGGAAAATAATGTTTAAATAGAATTGGTCAAATGATGTGCTATGTACATGTGTGCCTCTGCCACCCTGAATTTCATCAAGATGTATGATTACAATGCACCAATAAAAGAATAGAAAAGAAAAAGAAACAGAAAGCCGGGCGTGGTGGCGCACGCTTGTAATCCCAGTACCTTGGGAGGCAGAGACCAGAGGACCTGGGTTCGCGGCCAGCCTCAGCTCTCTCAATCTTTCTCTTTCTCTCTCTCTCTCTACCTAGTGAGGCCCTCCGCAACTTCGTGAGACCCGTTTTCAAAAATAAAGTATAAAAAAATAGGGCCGGGGGTGTAGCGCGGAGGTAGAACGCCCCTGGGTTCAATCCCTGGTACCGCAAAAAAAAAAAAAAGAAAAGAAAAAGAAACATAAGGTTAATAAAAATGTAGCTAGAATATTTTGCTGTAGTATGCCTCTCTGAAATATTGGTAACCCATTACACAATTAAGAGTAATAGTATTGATTTTTTTTATTCCACTAATCGACTTTGTTCTTTTTCCAATAGTTAAACAGACTCGTTAGATAACAGGATAATTCTCACTTTCACTCATTTTTTTTTCAAAAATTTCCCTTACCAGATCCTTATTTGATACTTTTTTAGATGTAGATGGATAGCCAAGAATATACTGAGAAAACTTTGTGTTGAAATAATTCTGACTGGGGTTGTGTCCTGGTAAGCCCAGTAGAAGTGAAAGGAGCCGTGGTGGTGCACGCTTGTAATCCCAGTACTTGGGAAGCTGAGACCTGAGAATCTGGGTTCATGGCCAGCCTCAGCTACTTAATGAGACCCTCCGGAACTTAGTGAGACCCTGTTTCAAAATTACAGGATAAAAAATAGGACTGGGGGTGGAGCTTGGAGGTAGAATGCTCCTGGGTTCAATCCCCGGTACCACAAAAAAAAAAAAAAAGAAGTTGAAAGGGACGAAGATGACCTGACTATTGTCACCTGTTTACTTCTGTTCAGAGTGAGGTCCTGGCTGACTACAGCTGGCTCACAAAAACCCCAAAAGACGGCATCATCTTTTGAACCACCGAATACTCCCGAGTAATGCCGGAACTGGGGAGCTTCGGTTCCAGTGATAAGCCTCACCACTCTGCCAACATGCTGGTGTCTGCATGGCTTAGGAAATCCTGTTCTCCGGGTTTCTTCCACCTGCCTAGCTTTGTGAACTGGTGGGATTAGCGTGGAATGCATTAGGAACTCCCCACCAACTCGGACGGCGCACTTAGGCGGAACCATGGTTAGTCTCTGTGCCGCCATTTTCCCTTTGCTATGTCATGAGATGGTTCTCTGTATGTTGAAAGAACAGGTCATAAAACCCAACATATTCTGTGCAGTGCAGCTGAGTGGCAGGTGCCTGGCCCCCGTCTAGCAGCCAGGCCTCCGACCCTGCAGGCTACACCATCCCAAATCCGTGGACTATGGTTCCCCTCTGCTGACTTAGAACAGCAGATACCACCTCCTGAACCAGAGCATCAGGTCCCAGCATGGGCCAGTGCCCTAGAGTCCCAGAACAAGAGTGATCCTGCCACTCTTTTGAACTGCCTCCTCGATTCCTCTAGAATCCACTAGAAGAGTAAATCCAACATCTGATGCCCACAAAGGCCACCTTGCAGGAAAGTGCTACAACCATCAATCTTATCAAAAGACAAGATGAAACAACACTGCTGCTCTAAACCATCACTAATGGTACACCAGGGGGGTTAATACTCTTAACCAATACAATTGTCAAAGATCATTATTATTACACCTTGGCTAGCAAATTTTATTTTATCCGAATTCTTAATACGCACATTTGTATTTTCTCTTTCGTAAATTCACTTGACACTTGCTTTATTTCACTCTTCTCCAACCACAGAATTTTAGAGCTGAAAGGACATACTTCATCGATGAGATAACTGGGGTCCAGTAGTTTGCTGGCTAGCCACCAGGGCTGTGGTCCAGCCTGCCCCTCCCTTCCTGCACAGCCTCCCCGCGGGCCCTGCCCTGCCCCCATGGATGAATGAAATGAAAGCGTGTGACCACCTACCCACACACCTTGGCAGAGGTGCACTCCACACACGGCGGCCCCCACCCAGGCACGTTAGCTGGCTCGCACCCTCCAGGCGGTACCCCGGGAAGCAGGAGAAGGTCAGCGCATCCCCCACGCCGAAGTGGAAACCGATCCTGCGGCTGAAGGCCGGGACTCCGGGGTCGTCACAGGGCTCCAGGTCATATTCTGAGACAAGAGATAGAGTCAGTGCGAGGGGACTGGAGGGCACACAGACACTTGGCAGGAATTGAAGGTGCTATTACTGAAAACGAAGATATATATGACTCTCCCCATAAACAGAGATAGATATGCATATATATATACATATATGTATCTATCTTTATATATATCCCCCCTCTATATATATACATATATACACATATGTATGTATGTATTCATAGATAGATATTCCCAAGCTCTGCTATGTAAGAATTGCTGCCCTTTGTATTACAAACTCTCCTACAACAAATGACATACATTTTAGTATTTTTAAAGCACCCACACTGTAAAATGAAATGATCTATTTTCTTTTCTTTTTTTTTGTGGTACTGGGGTTTGAACCCAGGGGCATTTTACCTCTGAGCTACACCCCCAGTCCTACTTTTTATCCTTTAGTTTGAAGCAGGGTCTCGCGAAGTTGAAGAGGGCCTCACTAAGTAGCTGAGGCTGGCCGCGAACTTGCGATCCTCCTGTCTCAGCCTCCCAAGTGCTGGGATTATAAGCGTGTACCATCACACCCAGCTTAGATGATCCGTTTTAGAACTGTCCTTTTGAGAATGTGAAACTTTACTGATGTTTCTGCTAAAATCAGTTCTTGTTCTCCTCTAAGAGGTACTTTTTGACAAAGAAGTAATGGATCGCGAGATAAAAGCGATGTCAAGTGTAGGGTCAGGGGAAAGCTTAGCACAGTCAGTCTCAACTCTAAACTATGCCTCAGTACGGAGCAGCCATGGTGTTTAATATATAAGCCATATATTATTGGAATGTATGGAAAATATCCTGTAAACTAGATATGTATACAGACCACTCAAGAAAAATGCTAAATATCATTTGCAAAAAGGATCAAGGCCTGGCATATTGCTGAATTTTGAGAAAAAATCTATTCAAAATATCAGCATTATTAATAGCATTTTGTGTTTACCTTATTCTTTACAGCTGACACTTTCATATCTAAATATATGTGGAGATCTTGCTCTGGGAATCATTAGTCCCTTGGTCCACTACTATGTCCACACTTTCCTTAGTGGGAAGGGGAGGAGTGTAGACAGTGCTTAATTGCTCAGTCCTTCTTCCCACTATTTCCTCACTCAAAGATCTCCAGTATTTAGTCAGACCCTCATTGAAAACACACACAAAAAGTGCTTCGCTACTGAGAAACACGCCTGGGAGGACTGGGGGTGGCACCTGCTGTGTTCCCCAGGGAGCATGCCCCTTCAGCTCTCCTGGTTCCTGAATCACGCAGGAGCCATCTCCTCACGGCGACACTGATGGAGAGCCACCAGGAGGACATGTGCGGAGAGAGGGATCGGTGTTAAGAAGACTCATAACTTTGATAGATAAAGTGGCCAATTTCATGATTACTGCTGATGATAGTAAATTCCCAAGAAATCAAGTACTCGGAGCCAAGCCTGAAAGCTCCACTTATACAGTGAGAGAGCAAGAAAAAAACCCAGAGTCAGATTAAGACAAATAGCAACTGGTCAGGGCTACAGAAAAATCCCTCAGGAAGATTACTAAAGACCCTATTTCGTTTTATGTGATGTAAGGATCATGCAGTATTGAGCAAGTAATTAGTACTTTGTATTGTGTATAAGACAGGGGATTTAGAGCTGCCAGGCAGTAGAGGGAGGTTGAAGCAAACAGAAACCTTTCTACCAAGAGTTTTGTTTACCATAGGAGATAAGATGAAATAAAATGGGGTAAGATAGGATAAGATAAGATAAACATTCAAATATTGTAACAACTAGTCTCACAAGTACCATAGAAACTTATTAAGAGATTGATGGGACCTTAAATGTAGAAAAATATCACATGTGATTTTGGTCCTCAGGGACCATATCTTAAAAATCACAGGATGACTGAGGCATCATATACATCCATGCAAATTAACATAGCTGTTTATCCCCATTAGTAATTGTAAAGTAGTGAACCCCTTTCTGTTCCTGGTGTGTGTGGAGGTGGACTATGAAGTTATTACAGAGACACTGCGCACTGCTTCTTTACAGGAAATTTATCTTGCAAGAGCTTGATCAGTATGCTTTGCATCTATAAAATCATTACCATGTCATGAAATGTATATAAATTAAACGATCAACCCCATACAAAGAATGGCTGCTGTGACAGAAATCCTACACAAATAGTATCTACATCTCATACTTAAAAGTAGAAATGTTGCTTAACTTTGGAGTTCCATTTTGCCACTGAGTATGATTATATAAAGTAAACTAAAGCCCGTCCTCGCTGTATGTGTCTACACAGCGTTTTCAGCCCACCCGGGGTGGCTCTCCCAACAGGTGTTACCTGTGCTGGGAACCAGTGTCATCAGGAGACACTGGTTCTGAGCCCGCCTCCCACCCCGGGGCTTCCTCAGAGGTGGATGGAATGGACGAGGGGAAATGAGAGAAAAAGGCTTTACAGGGACAGACAGTTTTGTGTATAATTTTTCAAAGATGAAAATTCACAGATAATGTAAGGCAAAGTGGTATTCTGAATGCCAGCTGATGTCCTAGCTCCTGCCTTGTAGGAACACAGCCTCCCATACCCTGGCACCTTCCTGGGTAGAGATTTGCTGTAGTTAGGCATGTACATACACACACACACATACACACACACACACACACACACGGCAAAAACAGCAAAAAAAACCACTGTACCGGAAAAGGTGATATTGAAGCCCTCATAGGAAATTGAGAAGTCCGATATGAACCGTAGCTGGGCAGTGAAGTTTCCAAACAAGCCCGCCTTGATTGTGTGAGGCAGAACCGACCCCGTGAGCCTGGCCACGGGCTCCGAGAAGCTGCCGTCCTCGGTGATGAGCAGGTAGTCATGGGAGCTCTCCAGGTGGAAAGTGTGGAACATCATCTGGACTCCTGGGGCGAGTGGGGAGTAGAATTAATGACGGAAATGTTATCTTAGCACGCACATCTAACTCAAGGTTGAGGAGAGATGGGCAGAAGGAAGGCAGGTTTAGAAATGAAAGAAAGAAGAGGGGCTGCACAAAGATACAGGCTCAAATACGTAAGAACAGGTACGGACAGATGCAAAAAGGATACAGATGTGGATAAACATAGATGTCAATGTAGATGTAGACACGGATGTAGATGTAGACATGAATGTAGACGTAGACATGAATATAGGTGTAGATATGGATATAGATGTAGATACAGATGTAGGTGTAGACATGGATGTGGATGTGGACATGAATGTAAATGTATACATGCATATGGATGTAGGTGTAGACACTGATGTAGTTATAGGCATGGGTATAGATGTAGATACAGATATAGGTATAGACACAGAGATGTGGGTATAGCTATAGGCACAGATATAGATGTAGATACAGATGTGGATTTAGGTGTAGACACAGATTGTGTATACACACACACATACATACACACATACACACACATATATATACATAAATACATGAATGTAGGTGGAGAGACACAGATGTAGACATAGGCATGGGTATTGATGTAGACACAGATGTAGGTATAGACACAGAGATGTGCATATAGATACAGCTGAAGCCATACACACAGGTGTATATATGTATACATATGAATGTAAGTTGTAGACACAGATGTAGGTATAGACGTGGAGATGGATATAAAGATGGATATAAGAGTAGATGTGGGTGTGGCTGTAGATATGGATATAGATGCACACAGTCATGTTAATGTAGATACAGATGTAGTTAGGGATGCTGCTGTGGCATGGATATGGAATTTCCCCTAGAAAAGCAAATGCAATGGTACCTACACATACTCTGACTGAATTCCTATACTAAAATGAATAAAATTAACTATGAATAGATCCATGTTAGTAGAAATTTATATTTTTCTGATTAAAAAATCATGATCACTTATAATGTGTTTATTCCAAATTTCCTTCAGGGCCACATTCTCTTCTAGTATGCCTTCTTCATAGCATAGTGTGATACATGGCATAAATAACTAAATGTGTGTCAACTTAACTTCAAGTTGAGTTCAAACATACATCAAAAGACAAAGCCTACAAAATATTAGTGTGACCTAAATTCCAAATCACTTCTTTAAAAATGACAACTTGATTTTAGAAAAAGATCTAGGGTACAATCCTAAACCCAATGTTTGTAATCTACATTTCCTCCACAAAATGCAATTTTTCCCCTTTTTCACTATACCTCTCTGTAATATGAAAATAGTACCATCTCTGTGGGTAGCTATCAGGGGATTATGTGAAGATCAATGATTTATTGTGTGGGGTAATACTGGATAAACTTAAAACACAAGCCAAGGACAAAAAAAAATCCCTTCCAGGTTTATAATAGAAGCTAGAAGTGTAGACAAGTGAATCTCATTTCCTTGCACTTAATCAATATTCACAGTTTGTTGAATGGATGCCTCTTCTCCTTATCATTGTGCCTAATTTCCAAGTTTGTATTCACAGGCATACAACCAGGTTGCCCAATAGGTAAAGGGCCAAACAAGGAATTAATTTGTCTTGCAGTTCCAATAATTTAAAGACCATTTTCCCCAAATCTGATTAAAAATAAAAATGAAAAGCGTACAATGTGTAGGAGGAAATCACTTATTTTTCTTGTCAACACATCTATATTCTTCTGAGTTCCTGTGCTTTTGCCTAATGCATTCTTTGTGACTTTGAGCCCAGCATGATAGACTTACCCTTCCCGTGGGAGACTTCGATGGTCCAGGTACAGTTGAGCGAGTTTGGATAAAAATCGGGAAACCCAGGAGAAAGGACTGTCCCACTCTTCCCATGGATGTAGCCGCCACACAGAGCTGAACACGACAAAGACAGATTATTACAGGATTGAAGTTTCACAATGATCGCTAGGAAAGGCATTGGATTTGTACAGGGACTTAAAGGAAATCTAATGACAGGCTCGTGAGCAAACACACAAAGTCTAAACTGTGTTCTATTTGCAGTTACAATTTGCCCATTGACAGGCAGGCGTCCCAGAAGCCCACAACCCTGAAAACACAAAGTGGGATACAGCAGAGTAGGACAGCGGGGCCTGTGTTCTCAAATCGCAGAACCGCAGAGCAGCACGGCTCCCCACTCAGGACTGCTGGGCTCTGAGCAGCACCTGGATGTGTTTAAATCTCTCTCAAGGGAGCATGGCACATTCAAAACTCTGAGAGTCATTGTTGAAGGAAGGAAAAGAAAGTCATACAGCACAAACACAGTGGGGAAAGAGGAACCAGAATGAGAACAATATGGAATGTTTATCTACTTACTTTTTGCTTTTAAGAATTAATATGAATATTTATTTTTAAATTACACATAGAAACTGCACATATCGATGGGGCATCATGTGATATTTAGATTCTTGTATACAATCCATCACGGTCAGGTCAGGGTAACTGGCAGGTCAGGGTAACTGGCATATCTATGACCCCACACATTTATCATTTCTTTGTGTTGGGAGCATCCCAAACCCTCCCTATTTGCCATATTGAAATATTCAGTCAATTGTTGTCAACCACAGTTACGCTACTGTAGAACCTTAGATGTCATTCCTCATGTCCAGCCACGCCTGCACAGGCCTGGGTAGCCACCATTCTATTCTCTATGTCCATGAGATTAACTTTTTTTTTTGTTTCCAGTGCTGGTGAAAGCCTGGAGAAAGAGGAACTCTCCTCCAATGTAGGTGAGAATGAAAACTAGCACAGCCATTGTTGGGAACAATAGGAAAGTTCCTCAGAACACTAGGAACAGAACTACCATGTGATCCAGCAATCCCAGTATAGGGTTTGTATCCAAGGGAAAGAAAATTAATACTGCAAAGAGATATATGCCTCCCCAAGTTTATTACCACCCCCCCACAATAGCCAAGACATGGAAAAATCAACATGTTCATCAACAGATGAATGTGGAAAGAAAATATGGTATTATTCACCCACCAAAAAGAATGAAATCCTGCCATTTGGGATGGTAGGGATGGAACTGGAGGACAATCCTTTAATTGAAAGAAACACAATGGAATACCATTTTTCCCACAAAAAGAATGAAATCCTGTCATTTGAGAAAATAAAGATGGAACTAGAGGATGTTATGTTAAGTGAAAGAAGCTAGGCATAGAAAGACAAGTACCACCTCTCTAACAGCATGGGAGTTGACACGCACGGGTTCAGGTGTCTGAAAATTATGAGTTCAAACACTTGGTCCTACTACCGGCTACCTCATGTGTCATGTGTCCTGGTAGACAGCCAGTCCTCTGGGTCTGGACAATCTCCTAAACACATCCACCTGGGCCACCAAGGCCTGTGTGTATAAATAACAGCACACACTCACACTCAGAGCCAGGCAGCGCTCTCCTGCAGTCCCTCTAGGTCAATCTCCTGTCACTTGACTGGCCAGGGGATGACCAGGTAGCTGGTAAAAGGTGATTCCTGGGTATCTGTGAGGAAGTTTCTAGAAGAGATGACTCAGTAAATAAAACCCATTGTCCTCAACATGGCGGGCATCCAATGCTTAGAGGGATTGGATAGAACAGGAAGGTGGAAGGAGGGCGAATTCTCTCCTTGAGCTAGGACACCCATCTTCTTCTGAATTTGGACATCTGATCTTGGTCCCTTGGGTTCAGGCTTCATGACACCCTGCTTTTCTGGGTCCTCCCTTGCTGATGGCAGATCATGGGACTTCTGGCCTCTGTACTTACATGAGCCAGTTCTGACAACACATTTCTTCCTGTGCATCTGTGTGTGTGTGTGTGTGTGTGTGTGTGTGTGTGTGTGTGTGCATATGTGCATGCAAATATCCTGCTGCTTTTCTTTCTCTGGGAGCCCTGCCTAGTTGACATTGAGCAGGTTTCTCTACTCCTGTGTATTTCCAAAGCCTCTGATGTCCAAAGCATCTATGGTCTGCCTAATTCCCTTGTGCTAGGAGAAGGAAATGAGTTAATACATGGAATGGGCTTGAGACAGTGTCTTGCAAGCAAAAACTCAGCCTTTAAGTGGTATCAGCTCTGCCTCTTACTGCACAAGCTCCCTTCTTTCTCACTCTTAAGAGGCTCTCGTTCTGTGCCCTGTGCATTTACACTTCATTTTCTAAACTAGATATGATGAACTATCATTAAGTAACTGACACCTAGAATAACATTTCTATTAATATGCATATTCCAAATTATGTTCCATAAAAGCCACTTCTACAAGTCACATTTGTGAGAGAAGGAGCTGATTTATGGGAGATGCACACTGCTTCACGGTGCTCTCTAGTCAAGTGTCTCAGGGAACAGGTCACCTCCTTACCATGCAAACCAAATGGAAGAGCAATGTCGAGATCCACACAACAGAAGCTTTAAAAGATGAGTTCTGGAATATAATTTCTCATGGGACTTTCACGTCTTAGAATTGCATCAATTCTACATTTTGCTGTGAAAGAGGTAACGTTAAACTTAATGTTTGAAATTAATTGATTCAACCAATGAGTATGGGGAGCCTGGTTAAATGAGACCCTATCCTCAGCACCAGGAAAGACAGTAACAAATAAAATAGATTAAATAGACACAAACATGTGCCCTCGTAGAGTGTGTGTTCTAGTTGGAAAAGACAGGATGAAACCCACAGAGATATCAAGTGCAGATGACAGGGTTGGAAGACGGCAAGGGCTTGTGAAGAAGACTGAACAAGAACAGAGTGGATCATGGATCACCGGGACCTGCGTGGGGTGGGGCCATTGACACAGGTGGGCAGCTAAGCTGCACTTGGATAGGAGTCTATGAAGAAGGACTTGAGATGAGGGAGCCACCATGCATGTGGGTAAAGAAGTTGGATAGAGAACACAGGAAGGACAAAGGCCCAGAGCCAGAGGGTCTGCACAGGAAGGACACTGGTGGTGGCCAGGAAGAGAAAGGAGAAGGGGAGAAGGTGCTGGTGCTGGTTGTGGGTTGCTGAGAGAAGGCAGGTCCCACCCCACTCTTGTGGGTGCTTCTCTGAGGAGGAAGCGGGGCCATTACAGGGCTCTTCCTAGAAAGTGACATGAGCTACCTGGGGTATAACCTGATCACCAGGCTGCTTGGAAAGAGCACCCAGGGCTGGCAGGGAGCACGACATCAGATGAGCTAGACACTGACAGCAGATGGTGCGACAGGTCATGGCCTGACTGTAGTTTGAAGGAAAACCTGGTATAAGGTTTCCTGAGTGGGCATTGGGCATTATCACAAAAAGAGGGAGCTGGGGACCGTAGTGGCTTATACCTCAAGAGTGAGGTAGTTGAAGGTAGAGGGGTTGTGGGAAAGGTTCTGAGGGTAAGCAGAGGCTCAACGATGGTCCATGAAGTGTGATGTCTGCTGGACATGGAGCAGAATGGCTATGGCTGACTCTGTGATCAGATTCATATTCTCCACTCCCTACAGAGGGCTGACCAGGCGCCAGAGGGAGGGAATGACTAGATGAGACCCACACAGTCAACACTGAAGACTAAACCCATGTCAGCAGCTAAAGAAGGCAGGGAGATTCCAAAAGGAGACTGAGCAGAGAGGCCAGGGCAGCTGGAGGAAGCCCAACAGTGTGGATCCCGGCTAGGGAAGTTGTACACTGGTAACTGCTCATTCAACTGTGATTGGATGGGCATAAATTAGTACATTAACTTCTTAAACATTTATGAAAAACTTTAATCACAAGGAATTAAAGATGTTTTATGTAAAACTGAGATATATATATGAAAAAGTTGCTAAGAATCTATACTCTAATATCTGCTTACCCTACATAAGCTAATAAAAACAGATTTATACCAAGCACATTTAAAAGTGACACAACCCATAAATCTTTATTTCATCCTGTGCCCTAATGTCATCAAGAAAAGTTGACCATACATTGGGAAAAGCCTGGGATGGAGTGTGTTCTGTCTCCTTGACGATATCCATCCACACATCACAGAACCAGAAGTCACTAACCAACCACATCGCTCCAATCTGGGGACAAATCGGGGAGAAAAGTACAGATAAAGCATCCTAATGATTATTTTGATTTGAGTGGCTGCAAATACAACACAGTCTGTGTCCCATCATGAAGATTTTGAATACAAAATACTCTGCAGAAAGCCTTCATTTTTTTAAGGAAAAAGGTATTTGGTGTATAGATAATTGAATTGACATTCTCATCTAAAATTGAAGAGAGGAGAAAAGGGAATAAAATAATTGACTTACATTTTAGTGTCTGCATGAGTCTTGACCGTATATATAGAAAGACATGACTACGTTTCTTTGGTGGAGTTGAAAATTTAGCTACACGCTATTTGAATTACATGAATCTATTTCTTCCTGCACTGTGGAGTCTTTTCTGGGTAGTTATAAATGTTATGATAAAATTTTACTTTTCTTTCCTTATGGCTATAATTTCTTGATCCTTGGCTTTCTGCTTAGATTATTTGCCCACCAAGGACCCAGATGTGTTCCATCAGGAACCCCTAGAAAAGAAGACTAATATATGTAGAGAGTAGAAAAGGACCAGAAGGGACCTATGCTAGGAATCTTCCCAGGTGCCATGGTTAGATATAGAATGTCCCCTGAAGAGCTCATGGATTAGTGTTCAGAGTTGATATAATTAAGCCATAAGGGTTGTAATCTCATCAGTAGATAAATCCATTATAATGGCTTTACAGGGTGGTAACCTAGGAAGGTAGGGTGTGGCTGAAAGAAGTGAGTCCCTAGGGGTGTTGTCCTGGGGACTTTGCTTGTGTTCTTGAATCCTCTTGCCTGCTTTCTCTCTTGCTTCTGGCCTCCCTGATATGAGAGCAGAGGCTGGCGCTCTCTCTCTCTCTCTCTCTCTCTCTCTCTCTGCTTCCCACTGCCATGCCCTGAGCTCTGCAGACTTCACCTGGCCTAACATAAGCTGAACTTCTTTGAAATCTCCATAACTATGAGAAAATAAATCTTCCTTTCTCTAAGTTGTGGGGTTAGTTGTTTTGGACCACAGCAGTAAGAGTATTGACAGGAACACCAGGAAGGAAGAAGTGAGTCTTGTTACCATGCCCAAGTTCTGAACTGGCCTCTGCTTGGATCCATTCATCCACCCGACCCTCTACTCAAAATTATTGACTGAGGAATGCATTACTACTCTCCAAACACGCTTATGCTCTTGGGCAAAGTAGGGAAGATAGATAAATCCCTGTAATCCCAAAGTTTACACTCTAGTGGGGAAAACAAATAATTCATTAAGAAAAAAAATGGTACTCTTGCTTCTTCTTTGTGGAGATCAGCAAAAGGCTGATCTCATACAGGCTCCTGTCTTGTTTCTTTTCTCTCTTCCATCATTTCCTTTTCTCTTTTCTCCCTTTCTTTCTCCATTTATTTATTTATTTATTTATTTATTTATTTACTTACTTACTTACTTACTTACTTACTTATAGTATAAACCCAGTCCTATTTAAAGCAAAATCTAACGTGGTTATTTGGCATTTCTATATTACTCATGGAATCTCCTTGTCCTGCAGAAGTCATTGATTGTGTTCATTCATTCATCCATGGTTTTTACTGGAGTCATCACCTCAAAGGAAAGAGGACATAGACACCCTACTTTTCAGGGTGTGGGGTGGTAATTCAGAGCTACTGAGGTATGGTAGGTGGGGATGCATAACCCAGCCCAGTCTCTCTGTTCCACTCTCAAAGAAACTTTGGGCCCCGCTATGGGATCCTGAGCTCGGTGGTGTGACTCTCTGTGTGCCCAGAAGACCAGCTTTCCAAGTTGGATGGGGCTGCCTTTGCTCCTCTTCTGATGAGGCCCTCGGCCAGTTCATTTCTGCCACCCAAGCCTCCTGGGTCCTTTTCCCTTTCGTGTGTTGATTGATACCATTTTTCCCCACTGGAAAGTTGCCTCCTGGACTTTTCAAGATCCCAAATTGCATTTTTTTCCATTTCCTCTTTCTTAGCCATTTTCCTTGTGTTTAATAAAGCATTTACTTTATTGTGTGTTTACAAAAATGTCTTTCTCTATGCTGATAAATTTTAACTTTTCATCTATGTGGCTGCAAATGTAGTTTTTTTCAATAAATAGTTCTGAGAACAGTAAATAGTTTGCGAAAATACTTCATTAATGAAAAAAAATTCAAAGTTATTCCTGTCTAGGTCTCCATTAAGTGAAAGAAGGACATTTTAGCTCAATGTTCACTTAATATCTTCAAAACTTGATTGAGCTAAAGTGTAAGCATTAAAAATGAACTGACTCAGTGCTATGGAGATGTGTGAGAGACTGATAGGGTTTATCTTTTTACATGACATAAAATACTATAATTAATTCTAATTTATTTTCTTTCCTTTCTGAGAGCTGTGCATATTTAAAGATTTGAACATCCAATTGGTGTATGCTTTGTTGCAATCAAACTCCACAGAGTTTAAGAGATTGCTTGAGATTTGGAAGTACAATGAGAACAATTCTTATAGTTAAGTGGAAACCATGTACTATGACTGACTCAGTTCTCCTGTCAACCCCATAAGATCTGCTAATAGTTTGAGGATTCATTATTTTTCACTCTCTGAAATAACTTCCAATGTAACAAAACAAATAGTTGTTACCAAACCCCTCAGTCAGTTCATATTTTAAGTGTACATGAATTTAAGTTGGAATACAATAGACAAAATATATAACGATTAATGTACCTTTGTGTTCTACAGAAAATAGCAAACAGAGCTGGCATCGCATTGGCACCTCAGGTCCATGCAAAGTGTGCGGGCCTTTTCCCATGGGGCCTGTTTCTGTCGTCCCTTCTCCCAGATTGTTTCCTGTTGATCCATTCATTGGCCCTCCTCCCAACTTGATTAACATCCCAGACTTCCCCAAATGCACCATGTCTAACGTGTCCCTCATCCCCTCTGCTGAGGGTGCCTCTTTGCATCTTGGCCACTTTGGGAAATTCCACTCAGCTCTCACATGGAATCTCAGCTCTCACATCCTATGTCCCAAGAGTTCATTCTGTCTCAAACCCTCTTCTCTAGAAGCATAAAATCAAACCGAAAGAGCATGATATAGGTATAAAATGTGTAATCAGATATATAACCAGATAAATTTAACTTTATAGTATGTTATATATCACATATATAATATAGTATATAAAATTATGTTATATATTATATATGCATATATAAATTATACATATTATATTTAATATGTATATTATATATATGTATAAAACTATTCTACAAATAATACTAGATTACAAATTTCAAAGTTAAATTTTATGGAACTGTGTCTCAGAAGAGATGGAGGTCGGAAAGATCGTTGAGGCTGGTGACCTGGGATAGCGTCAAAAGTGATCTGGTGAGAAATGAGAATAGGGAAGTCACCACGAAAGGGCACGGATGGAAGATGACGGCCGCATGTCTCTGGCTAAGGGGAAGGAAAGGGCAAAGCCACACACAGGTAAGCAGTGTCCTCTAGGTTATCTGCTTGGCAGATAACCTAGAGGTAGAAAACAGTTCTGATTAGATACTAAAATACTAAAAAAAGAAAAAAAAAAGATTGTTACCAATGCTAAATCAAGAATCCAAAGCCAGCAGAAGACAGGAAATCATTAAAATCAGAGCAGAAATGAATGAGATAGAAAACAAAAACAAACAAAAATTAATCCAAGAATCAATAAAACAAAAAACCCTGGTGTTTTGAAAAGATAAATAAGACTGATAAACCCTCAGCCAACCCAACCAAAGGAGAGAACAGACCCAAATTTCTAGGATGAGAGAAAAAAAAGGAGATTTCACCACAGATAATGTGGAAATCCAGAAACCACACTTGAGCCATATTATACCACCCAGTAAGAAACACACTTGACCTTGGGTATTTGGATCAGCACACTTGACCTTGGGTGTTTGGATCTACACAGTCTCTGATCACCCAAGGGCACTCTGCCTGCCTGGGTGCCACCTACCGTCACAGCTGGGCAGTGCATGGTTCCACTGGTGGCTCCGCTCACAGACCAAGGGCTCCTCATCACTAAGGGTGTAGCCCGGGTCACAGCTGAAGGTCACAGTGGACCTGATGCCAAAGTCGCTGCCGTGCCGGTGACCGTTCACAGGGATGCCTGGGTCAAGGCAGGAATCTGTCTCCAGGGTCACACCTGGATGTGTGGAAACAGTACAGGATAGGCGAGTTAGTCAAAAAGAAGAAAAATAAATGTCCTTGTTATAAAACTAAAGAATGTTCCCAGAAACAATCAGACACAGGAAACTATGTGAGTGAGTAGTCCATTATTGAATTGATTACTGAATATCCAACAATCCATTAAGGTGAAAATATGTCCTCAAATATTTGACCTCATTTTTCAAATTAGAAGGACTGATGTTATGCTACTTACCAAATGATAGCTAAATAGTACAACCTTGAATAATTAATTCACCTCTCTGAATATTACTTTTCTTCATTGGAAAATCAATGAACTGCTAAAGTCTATGTTTTTTTTTCCTGTTTTTCTCCCTCCATCCCTTCCCCTCTCTTCTTTTTATATTTTATGTTTCAGTTAGACTGTGGTAGTCATATTGTAACTTGTCAATAAATGCATACATACACTCAAGCATAGACAAATATAATGTACTTTAAAATTGCAGTACAGTTGATTTCCTAAAATTGCATTCCATAAATCCACACAATTTAAAATCCACACTCAAGTTAGCTACTTTCAAGATAGCTACAATTAGCTTATGCTAAAAGGTGTGAAATCAAGTGCTATGTAAAGTTAAGGATTTTTTGTTGTTATTGTATGTTGGTTGGTACTGGGGACTGAACCTAGGGGCGTTCTACCTCTTAGCTATACTCCCAACCCTATTTTATTTTTTATTTTGAAAGAGGGTCTTGATAAGTTGTTGAGTCCCTCACTAAGTTGCTGAGGCTGGCCTCAAACCTGTAATCCTCCTGTCTCAGCCTCCCAAGTGCTAGGGTTATAAGTATGTACCATCATGCCTGGCTAGAATAGTATATATTTTAAAAGATAAGGAATGTGAGAATAAATGAAGAGAATATACCTACAATATTTACACATGCAAAAAAATAAATATTTGCTGTTGCTGTACATTTCTCTCTCTCAGTAAGGTTCAGAACATGATTTATAATATGAAATATTAATAGGAAATGATAATATTCCCAACTTCCTGACCATAAGCATTCTGTGGTGATCTTTGGGCTACTATTTCTGATCATTGCTTATATTTTATCAGAGTTTGAGTCATGTGACTTATGAATATACATTCCTTCCTCAATACATGAAATACAAATCCAAGGGTGTCTTTTTAAAATAATAAATAATGAGTGATAATAATTCCTTATTAGTATAGTGCAATGTGATACAAGAGGAAGAGGAGCACGCTGGGGACTGCTAAGCCACCATTCAAGTTTTGAAGTACGGTGGTGGCCTCCCCAGGAAGATGCAAGCACCAGACATTCTCCTCTGTGGGTGTCTGGAGTGTTAGAGTGTCTTGGTCACTCATGCTGGGCCTGAGGACAACATGATTTCAGTCCAACCTAGTGGAGGGGCAGCTGGAGATTGAGTCCTACTAGGGGAGATGATCCAGGCAACCATGTCTACATCACCAGGCTCCAATCACAGCTTTGCATAGCAAAGCTTGGAGAATCTTCCAGGGTTGGTAATACACTGTGCTCAAGCACACTAGGATTCTGAGTTTGGGTCCTCCCAGGTCCACCATGTGTCCCTATTGGCTGCTTCTGTTTCATATTCTTTCCCTATAATGAAGATGACTGTGAATATCCTAATTTTCAGAGTTCCTTGAGTCCTTCTAGCAAGTTAACAAACCTTTGGGAACTCACAGTTCTTTTCAGAACAGGCAGAGGGTGAAGAATCTGTACTTCACAAAACTATGCCCTTAAATTCTTCATGATTAACACTGGGCAAAAGCCAACAAACACCATTGGTGACATTTTCAAAGGGCGGGGGTGCGGGGCATGAAGAGAAGACGCAAATTAGAGAATAAATAGCATAACTTTTCCAGAGAATTTTTTCTTTAATGATCATTCCAAGTTCCTAAGAACTAACAAGTACCTATTAATCATGAACAACTGGATGCAACCATTGTGAATGTCTTGAGAATCATGTGTAGTGCCCCCTGCTGCCCCGACCGGGCTCTGCACTGCCAGAAACAGTGTACCCCATCCCTTCCCTGTGCCTCTCTCCCTCTCCCCTCCTTTCCTCTCTCTCTCTGCCTCTGTTTCTCTGTCTTTTTGTCTGTCTCTCTTTCTCCATCCCTCCCCCTCTGTCTCTCCCTCCCTCTCATTTTCTAAGGTATTTATGATCTTTTTGAACCCCTGTAGGATGGCATTTTCACAATAATCTAGATCAATCCATGAGAACAGGTCCCAGTCTTCCGTGGTGGAAACACACAACAGTGTGTTGGGGGCATTTTCTTTCCCTCCCTGTTTGTATCCTGACAAAATCATAAAAAAAATACGGATCAATGGGTTTCACTAAAACTAGGAATACATTCAGGTTCCATTCCAACTGTTTCTTAGTTGAAACTTAAAGCAAGTGTGAAATTTTTTGACACAAGTGATATACTAAATATATACTTCTTTTATATAAATATATGTTACATGCTTCATATAAATATACTTATTTTTGTTTGGCCTTTGTAAAACAAGCAGCAATAAATGTACTATTTAGTGGATAAAGGAAGCTGATTACGTTGCATGCAACCCATGTGCCTCTTACTTTAATGCACATTTGGTATAAGCTGGGTTCAGTGCCAGCTACTGATCTTTATCCAATGTTGAGTGGGAGGAGGAGTAAATATTTACTGTGCTGCTGATCTGACAAGCGTTGGAGCTGTCATTGCTCACAGCCTCCCGGACGCTTCAAAATAGAGGTTACAGGTCCCTCCTACAGACAAGGAATCGGGTCAAGCAATGAAGGTAATTGGCCGTGTTAATTATTTACTGAGACCTGAACCTCAGCCCTTGCCTGTTTCTCTCTCTCTCTCTCATATATGTGAGTGGCAGCTTGTGCGTTCGTTAGCCATGTGTGCTATACAGCACTGTATTGCATTCGTCATCATTACACCATGATCAATTTCCCATTCTGATCATAAAAAGGTGTCACTGAATATGAAAACTAATGTGCACATACACACACACACACACACACACACACACACACATACTACAAGATGTACTCATTTATCTATCACAACATTGTTTACAATAACACCCCCTATGAATTGCGCGCTAGGATAGGTACATTTACATGCAGTGCTTTTTCTTCTTCCAATAGTATTAAAAGATGCTGCTGTAAGCTTTCCCGAGTACTACGCCAAAATTAAACGGAAATCCTCCATCCACTTGAGAATTCCTTTTATTTTGCAATTCTTCATAAAACTATGGCTATTTAAAAGTGGTCATTCAAAAATCAACAAGCAAATCATACGGCTGTCCCAGAAGAATACTGCAATTACTATTTCATGAAGAAACTGCACACTTCCCTGACAAAGACTACAGAAACAAGAGTGGACTCGCTGGGCACTGTTCCGAGTGGCGATTTGCAGGCTCGGCCTACAAAAGGAGAACCATGATTCCAGCTGTGCTTTCAGCAGAACTGGAAAAAATGACTTCAGACCTCAACTCACAACTCAGGGAGACCTTCCGAGGAGACTGCTGTGTATGGTAGCTTACATTAACTTAAAGCACCACTGAAAAATACATGCACTGACCTTAAGCACATGTGGCTTTGATGAGGTAGAATAGAAAAGATAGAAATATTAGGCAGAAAGCAGACATTGGGAAAATAGAGATTTAAAATTTTAAAAGTTCATAATCTAACTCCACCCTATAGGGTGCGTTCAGTCAGGCAGAAGCCTTAGTGAATCCATACCCTTAATCACAATGGCTCCTCTCCACACCTGAGATGCTTAATGTAAATAGGGTGGGTGAGGAGGACAAAAGGCCAGACCCCCACTGCCTATCTGTTGCC
>PVJS01014751.1:0-39910 GCA_004027185.1 Glis glis | reverse complement strand
GGGCATTCTACCTCCGAGCTCCACCCCCAGCCCTATTTTTTATTCTTTATTTTGAAACAGGGTCTCACTAAGTTGTGGAGGGCTTCACTAAGTAGCTGAGGCTGGCCGCGAACCTGGATCCTCCGGTCTCAGGCTCCCAAGTACTGGGATTACAAGCGTGCACCACCACGCCCGGCTCAAGTAACATTTTTACAGTACAGATTTGAATCTGCAGTCATTCAAATTTTGTTCACAGTGACACTGCTGTCCCTCTCCCAGTCCAGGCTGCAGGATAGTTGTCCTGTCTCCTCCGACTTCTCCAGTCTGGAGCAGTTCCTCCGCGCTCTCCTTGCATGACTGTCACTTTTGAAAATGTCGGGGCAGTCATTTTGCAGATTCTGCCAGTTTGGGTTTGTCTGCTGTTGCTCACTCTTTCCGGGTCAGCCATCTTGGCAGGCGCTGCAGAGGTGAGGCGGCGTGGTCCTGGGTGCATCGTATCAGGAGGCCCGAGGTCTGGTCAGCACTACTTGGGTAGAAGGAGGCGGCAGGCTGCTCCCGCAAATGAGAGACTTTCGTCTTTGTAATTAATTAATTAATTAATTAATTAGCTGAGGCTGTGAAAACATCCTGTGTCTCGTCTGACGTTTCTCCCACTCAGGGCAGCGTCCAGTGGCTGCTCTCACCCAGCTCAGTCATTACTATGGCTATTCTTCTAATTCTGTTATTCATTCCACGTTGATGACTTAGCGTTCTGTGGTAAGAAAGAGCTGTCCCTTTGCCGCTCTTTATTCATTCATTCATTCATTTATATCACTGGGGACTTGTGCGACTTCGTGGGTTATGATCCACCACCCTCATTATTGTTTGGGACAGATAAGAACTAGTAACATGATAGTTACATTTTCAGGCTTGATTTCTAGAAACGACAGATCTGAAATCATTAAGAGCGACCAAGAAGATGAGGAAGAGTTTGTCGTTTCCTGTTGTGTCTCTAAAACATCAGTGAAAAATATGAACACGTTGGTTTCAAAAGCCTGTTATGGCCGGGCATGGTGGCGCACACCTGTAATCCCAGTATATGGGAGACTGAGACAGGAGGATCAAAGGTTTGAGGCCAGCCTCAGTATCTTAGTGAGACTCTGAGCAATCTAGTTTCAAAATAAAAAATAAAAAGGACTGGGAGAGTAGCTTGGAGGTAGAATGCCCCTGGGTTCAATTCTCAGTACCACAAAAATAAATAAACAAAAATAAAATGCCTGTTATGAAAGGGAATTATTTTAAATGCGTGTTCATTATTTATTTGATTATTTTAAACGTGTCTTAAACGTGGCATGTGCATTCTGTGCTGGTAAATGATATTTCTATTAAGCACCTTTTTTTCAGAGACAAAGACAAAGGTTTATTTAGGAAAGTGGGGGATATACGTTCAAGGGAGAACGCGGGCCATCTCAAGAGGGAGAGAGCCTAAGTGCTTTTTAAAAAAAAAAAATGAAGCAGCACTTGATTCCGCCACGGCAGTAAGTAGTAAAGCAGCAGATACCTCTCTGTCTGCAGTTTGCTAGTTCCCGCAGCCTCCGTCTCACAAAGGTAATTCCACCTGGCTCTTTTGTCCCTGGGAGACTCGTGGGGGTTCTGTGTGCATATATACACGTTATTCTTTTCTTTCCCTACAGAAAAATAGATAGGAAATGGGCATGGCTGTGCGCAAGGCCGGGCCGCTGCAGGTCTAATGCTAGCCTCAGCTCTCGCAGCCTAATTAAAGGAAAATGGTTGTGCTTTCTGTGAAGAGAGAAGCAGAATGAGAGGAGAGAAGCCGGGAAGGGAAGCAGAGTGCTAAGAGCGCCCTTCCCCATGGAACTAAACGCAAGCTCGCCTCCGACTCTTAGTCCTGAACTTATACAGCAAATCAATGTAAATAGCTGGACAACTTCCAGGGCACCAGGCTTATTGTACAAATTCTGTTAATGCAGCCCCTAATAAGCCAGAGATGTGCAAAGAAATACCACAGAGGGAAGAAAAGGGGAGCTACTCAGAGCTGACTCTAGGTCTCATCCCCCCAGCTGCGGACGCCACGCCACCATGAACAACCGCCAAATGCAGCTCCCTGCTAGGCGACATGTACGGGCAGGTGCCATAATGAGGGCTCAACTGGGGAACCCCGATAGAAGCAAGATTCTCAAGTACGTAAGCACTAGGCCACTTCCACGAGAAAATGGCTTTGCTCTGGCAAGCCGAGCAAAAAGCCAGACAGGTCAGGAGAATCCGGACCACGTGAGCTTCGGGATTCCTGGGTGTCAACCCGGGCCCATTTTCCCAGGCTGCCATCTCAGCGCATTCTGTGACGAGCGGTTCAGCCATGTTGATTCAGTTGGCTCGCCCAACATGGTGAGCAGGCAAAGGCAACTGAAGAACTCCGTTCTAACCATTCGTATTGAACGTTCATCAACCCGGACCAACAAAAGAAAATCAAGGCCTCAGTGTAATGATTTCCACGTGATTTTTATTTATTTCCACATAATGCTTTAGTGCAGGAAAAACCTTCATGGAGGCTTCTCGTGGTGTCCGTCTTACTCATATTGCTCTGTAGAACTGCACACATGTTATTTTATGCAGATACCCCTGAGCAGAAGAAAAGCAGCCACTATGGAGGAAAACCACAGTTACGCTAAAGGAAGAGTCATTTCTTTAAGCAGCAAACAAAAAGTGTTTTAATAAGTCTTTCATCTCTAACTCACACCAGAAAGGATTCAAAACACCTTACACAAATATGTACAATGGGAGACATAAGAACAACAACAGTAAATGGTAATAATAATGGGTTTATACAGAGCCCTTCCCCTGGGCTAAACACAAAGCCAAGCCTTACCTAGAATGTCTCCCTAAGTTCTTTTTCTTTTTGGTACTGGAGGACCTTGTGGTCCCCCATTTTGCAACCAAGAAGACTGAGGCTGAGACAGGTGATAGATAACCAGCTCAAGCTGCAGGGCTGCGAGAGACACAGAAGAGCTGTCAGTCAAGAGACACTGCAGGGAGGGGCAGCACCCGGAGCAGCCAAGGCAGAGACCACGTGATTAACACCAGTCCTTCTGCAGAAAGTTCCCGTCAGGATAGCCCAGGCGTTTAGTTTTGAACTAGGGGGAAAAAAGTATACCTCCTCCTTTTATTTATTTATTTATTTATTTATTTAGTGTGTGTGTGTGTGTGTGTGTGTGTGTGTGTGTGTGGCACTGGAGATTGAATCTAGAAGCATTCTACCTCCGAGCTACATCCCCAGTCTGATTTCATTTTTTTTTTTAATTTTGAAACAGGGTCTCAGTACGTTACAGAGGGCCTCACTAAGTAGCTGAGTCTGGCCGAGAACCTGTGATCCTCCTGTCTCAACCTCCCAGGATTGGGATTACAAGCGTGCACCACCACGTCTGGCTTACCTCCTTCTCTTTAGTTATTTAATTTATTTTTTTGCAGTGCTGGGGCGGAACCCAGGGCCTGGCTCAGGCTAGGCAGGTAATCTGCCACTGAGATATATCCCCTGCCCCATGCCTTTTTAAAGCCACGGTTATTTTGAAATGTTCTGTAATCGCAATCAAACCTAAATCTAGCTAATGTAGGGGATCCTGAAGAAACTGGGGTGATTCAAAGATTGCTAGAAAAGTTCAGGAACCAGCCTAAGGAAAAAAGCCAGGCACGGTGGCACACACCTGTAATCCCAGTACTTGGGAGGCTGAGACAGGAGGATCATCAGTTTGAGGGCAGCCTTAGCAACTTAGTGAGACCTTCATAACTTAGTGAGACCCTATTTCAAAATAAAAACTAAAATGGGGCTGGGGGTGTAGATCAGAGCTAGAATGCCCCTGGGTTCAATCCCCAGCACCAAAAAAACCCAAAAAAAACACCAAAGCACAAGCATGAGGAAGTGGATTTGCTGTGCCGTGCGGTTGTTCAGAGCGCATGGTGCAGAACTGAGGCTCGGGCCAGCTCAGGATGACCTCGGGCAAGCCATGTAGCCTCTCCGAATCTATTTCTTCATCTGTAAAATGGACCAGTAAAACCGGGCGTGGTGGCGCACCCTTGTAATACCAGTACTTGGGAGGCTGAGACCGGAGGATCCGGGTTCGCGGCCAGTCTCAGCTACTTAGTGAGGCCCTCCACAACTTAGTGAGACCCTGTTTCAAAATAAAGAATAAAAAATAGGGCTGGGGGTGGAGCTCGGAGGTAGAATGCCCCTGGGTTCAATCCCTGGTGCCAAAAAAAAAAAAAAATGGAGCAGCAAGTCCCACTTTAGAGGCCTGGAACTAGAATGGAGAGGGATAATGTACAGGAGTTATTTACAGCAATGTCTGTGGGTTGTGTCCCCAGAGGAATGTCACGGCCCCTCCAGCATCAAGCTGTAATAGACAACGATGTGTCCAGAGTGTGGCCAAATGTCTGTCGGGTGTCGCAAGACAACTTAGGCAGTACATCCACACTTCTAATTATGGATTAATTTCAGTAAGAATTAGAAAAAGAAAGTATATCAAACTTGTGATTTCATATACATTATTGCTTAGGTCAAGGCAAAAGTTAATTATCTCAGGTTTTTTTTTTTTAAAGGCAAATCAATGTGAAGTATTTGGGGAGCCATCAGTTATGTGGTTACACAAAAACCAGTGGGTTTCCAGATGGCTGAAGTTTGGCAGACGCTGTCCTGAGAGAGGCTGACTTAGGAACGAAGCTGCAGAAAGTCCGAACTGAGGTCAGGAGGGCCAGCATTCCCAACATGTCACTCCTGGCCAGGCGACACTCTAGCCTTCCACCTCCCTGGAGACCTTCCTCACAGCCCTTCCCCACAGCACCACCATCAGCGTCACCACACCCCCGCCGTCCATGTGTGCACTTTGGGGGCCGAACGTCACACCTTCGTATGGTACCTTCAGTGCCCAGCACGGTGTCTGACACATACATAATGGCCGTCATTGGTTGATGACAAAGAATGGCTCCCTAGGTCTTCCCCCTCCCTTGCCATGTTGCAAAATTTACAGTCAGACACTTAGGACGGAGAACAGAATGGAGAGATAAGTTCGCATGGACGCCAACAGATAAGGAACAAGTATTCGTTGAGGGGTGGGGTGAGGCAGGAGAGAAGGACCAGAAGAAAACGGGGGCTGGAAATAAGGAAAAAGGATTTTGAAAGGCCTCCTGGGACTCCTTAGGATGGATGGATGAGACCTGGCTCCGTCTCATCCAGACCTGAGACTCGACACACCCAGATGCCTGCTGGGCCCATGTGGATAAGCGAGGCCAGCCACGCCGGTGGGACAACAGGGGCAGACCATGGAAGCCTCTCAAGCAGCTAAGCTGATTGCTGACGCATGAAGACAGGGACCAGCATTGCCTAATCTGATCTCTTAAATAAAGGCCTGAAATCCAAATTTTAAATGTCATGCAGGTCAGAAAAAAGATGTCTGTCGGACACACCTGGTCCCCAGGAGTCTGCTTGCTGCCACGATGTTTCTGTGTAGCAATGTAAAAGTGGCACGTGCAGATGGCAGGAGCTTAGAGGAGAGACACAGACTCTGCCAGCCGCCCGCTGTCCCACAGTGTGACAGGGGCTTGTTACGGAGCTGAGCGTCAGGTGTGCGTGGTAGGAGCACTGGCCGCCCTCCCTCTGGGAGTCTAAGATGGTGTCTGTCCCTGAAGCCATCCTCTCACAGCCCCCAGCTGCAGGTCCCCACCAGGAGAGAAGGTGACAAGTCTGAGTGCAGCTCTCTTAAAGGCGCTAAGGGCAAAAGCTGGCTCTTATCGCACCAAGAGGAAATTAGAATGCTTTCCATTACAAAAAAATCTTGGAAAAAGAAACGTGTTTCTTCTCTGCCCACCCACCTTTGCGTAAGTCGGCAATTTCCAGGTGAGCTGTTTGTGAGATGCAGCCTCGCTCCTGCACAGCTCCCTTCCCCTCCATCTGCAGAGAGTCCTCGGGCTTGGAGCGGGATCCAGCCTCTAAAGGACCCCTCGACCCTGTCTCTCCCGCAGACACCGAGGGCTACCGAGGGCCACTTCTTCCAGTGTGTGCTGTCGAGTTGCTTTTCCCAGCCTCCAGCAAGGCCAATGGCTGGGCCAGTTATCAGATCCCCACCCGGCTTATATGCATCTGTCGATAGAGCAGCCTGTGTGGCCAGATGAGGATGAGCTCCGGAGTGCTCTAATCAATTGCTTAATGATTGGGCCGTATCGACCAGAAATGGTTAATTCAGTTTCGCGAGTCGACACTTCCCAGGGCTACTTAGGAAGGTTCGTGCTTGGCAAAAGTGAGGGCGAATGAAAGTCCTCCCCAATGAGCCAGACCAGCCTACGGCAAAGCAAGCAGAGGCCGGCCGGTCTTCAGCATCACTCTTTCCTCAGAGCCTCAAAGAGGTGGTTTCAAATCAGTGTCCTTGTCGCTGGGATCCACAGTCTGGCACCCCGCTGCTTTCAAAGAAAAAAAAGAACTGAAGCCAGGCATGGTACACATCTGTAATCCCAGTGCTTGGGAGGCTGAGACAGGAGGATTGTAGGTTCGAGCCCAGTCTCAACAACTTAGAGAGACCCTCAGCAACTTACTGAGACACTGCTTCAAAAATAAAAACTAAAAAAAAGCTGAGGGTGTAGCTTAGAGGTAGAATAGCCTTGAGTTCACTCCCCAGTACCACAAAAAGAAAAGAAAAAAGTGAAATGTAAGACTGTAAGGTTTATTTTAAAACTGTGCAGTGTCTTTTCTTGCTACACATTGTGTCTTTAGAGACACGTTCCTGTCCTGGTGGGTTTTTTTTTTTTTCCCGTAGCCACGAACCTTGCCTGGTTCTGTTGTCAACGGCATGGAAATTTACAGCGAGTTTTTGTTGTTTCACAACAAATGAGATATATATGAGGATGTCGTTTTCCATCTGCGGGTTGTCTTTGATTGCAGCACATGAAATCATTGTTGGGTTAACTAAGCACCGTGCTGCAATTGCAAAAAAAAACCACAAAATTTGCAGCTGTTTTGCTGGCATTCCGGATGTTTCTAACAAATATGATTTTTAATTAGTATTGTACTTTTCACAGATCGGAAGTTTTTCTAAGGAGAAGCTTGTCTTTTGCTTCTCATTTTTGGATTGCATGGATTATTATAGTACTTATCTTTTCACACAGTTGGCTCATCAAAAGCTTTTCCCCACCTGCCCTGCACACCATGATGGGAGTGACAAACTAAATGACACTGAGACCGTTTTCATCCACTGTCACCATGTCCTTTCTGACGGTCTCTCCTGCAGATTTCTAGGTAACCCAGCTCTGAGTTATTTAGTGACTCCAACTAGTCTTCCTTTTTTGAATGTGAATTTTGAAAGAAGTTGATATCTTTTTATTTTTTAAATTCACAATATCTGTAGAAATATGAATTTTCCCAAACTCGCCAGTGACGTGGATCGTGGCAAGGCACGCGGTGGTCCCGGGGAACTGCCCCTCCGCTCTGCGAGTCTAGCCGCCCCCGGCTCCCGACAGTTCCACTTGACGATTTGGTTACTTTCCGATGGCACGAAGGTGATGTGTCAGTGGAAACTGGACTTTGGCACTGTACGGATTTTGAATTCTGATCCTTTCCGGGCCCAGTGACATGGGCTTTGATACTCTTTTTTTTTTTTTTTTTTTTTTTTTTTTTTTTTTTTTTTTTTTTTTTTTTTTTTTTTTTTTTTTTTTTTTTTTTTTTTTTTTTTTTTTGCAGTACCAGGGGTTGAATCCCGGGGCATTTTACCTCTGAGCTACACCCCTGGCCCTATTTTTTATACTTTATTTTGAAACCAGGTCTCACGAAGCTGTGGAGGGCCTCACTAAGTAGCTGAGGCTGGCGGCAAACCCGGATCCTCCGGTCTCCGCCTCCAAGTACTGGGATTACAAGCGTGCGCCACCATGCAGAGCACGGCTTTCATCCTCTTTGAGATGATGGGCCACAGCCATGCTGTCAATCCAGGAAAAGACCCGCTCTTGAGTCCGTGTTGCGATGTTTGGAAGTACTGTGGTCGGTTGGGTGGGCTCAGTGCCATTTCCACCGACATTGTTTTCAGTGTGCAGTGGGCTTAACAGGACGTGGCCCCGTCGCAAGTCAGGAAGCCTTTGTGTTCAAGGTAGTCCTCGCCTTTCTATGAAGAAGGAAGGAAACTAACGCACAGAAGTCATTGCGGGGGAGGGAGGGAGGCTAGAGCTAAAACACTTCTTAAAGTCAAACGTTCTAACATCCCTGTGTCCGGCGAGGTCACCTACACGTGGCTCTGTGTGGTAGCCAATTGCAGAACAAGTTTGGTTGAATTCAGAGCGCACCTGGTTGTAGCCATGGCTTTTCAGAGGATCGTGCCGCTGGCTTCGCTCACGGCCTGTGCTTGGCTCTGCTGGAGGAGGCTCTGGGGATGTGTTCTTAAAGGGGGTGGGGTTTCCTCAGAACCCCCTCTTCGAGGCAGCTGATGAAGAGTGTCCTGTGGGCAGCATGGGGCAGAGTCTCACAAGCGCTGGACAGGGAAGAACGCAGGAACAGTGCAGGATGGACGGAAGGGAGCTGCGCTGGCCACGAGGAAAGCAAAGAGAAAGAGGTGGAAGGGTGAGGATGCAGATCCCCAAAAACAAGAGGGTAGGAACTTCTGGTACCATGGAAACAAACGTGGGGGATTGCAGCAATGGACGGGAGACAGTGACAAATTAAAAAGGGCCCACTGGCCGGGCTTGGTGACACACACTCTTGTAATCCCAGTACTTGGGAGGCTGAGACAGGAGGATGTCAGGTTTGAGGCCAGCCTCAGCAACTTAGCAAGATCCTGTTTCAAAATAAAAAATAAAGGGATGAGGGTGTAGCTCAGAGGTAGAATGTCCCTGAGTTCAATCTCCACCCAGTACCGCAGAAGGCGGGGGTGGCACTGGCTGCTAACTTAGGAATTAGGAATGTTTCAAGACTTATAAGTTCATAATTCCTTGAGGCTTTTAGAGCCTAGAGGCAGAGACCATCCTGGATGGGGCTGGGTTTGGGTGTCTGGATTGAGGCTGTTGTTGGTGCTTTGGTTCAGGAAGCTGTCATCTGGGGAGGGCATCCAAATGTCACCCCACTGAGCCCTCCCTCCCCTGATGGAGCTGGTGTGAGGTTGACTGGGGGTTGTAGGGCCCAGAACTCCAGCCAGGATTCCCCTAGGTGCCTCTCCATCCATTCAGGATCCCACATCCTTGAACAGCTGCAGAGGCCCGCCGCACCGCAGGGACTTCCACAGCCCTGCGTGCTCAGGGCTCAGCAAGACTGTCCTGACACCCTACATCACACAAGGCTTCCCATTGTCCGTAGTGACATCCTCCCTTCCTTCACACTGACCAGCTTGGGGAGCTTGGCAGACTTCTGCCACCTCTTTATTTAGCAGAATTGTCTTCTATGTTTATGAAAGACCATGCAGAGTCAGGCAGCATAGAATGTATACATTGCCCGATGTGGCAGCGCCTGCCTGAAATCTCAGGACTTTGAAAGGTGAGTCAGGAGGGATAGCAGGTTTGAGGCCAGCCTTAGCAACTTAGTGAGACCCTCAGCAACTTAGAGAGACACTGTTTCAAAAAAAAATTAAAAAGAGCTGGGGGGTGTAACTCAGAGGTAAAATGCTCCTGAGTTCAATCCCCAGTACCAAAAAAAAAAAAAGATGATGCAATGTGCATTTATTTCTCACACAGTGAACATTTACAGGACACCTGTTGTATGCAAGTGCTGAGCTAGAAGCTCATGTGACCAGATCCCTCCACTAGGAGGCATCCATCCGTCTGTCCATCCATTCATCCATCCGTCCATCCGTCATTCCATCCATCCATCCATCCATCCCCCTCCGGAACCCCTCTCCTGCCGCCCTCTCTGGATCTCCTGAGCGGTCGGTCCAGGCACTAATCTGCCTCTGAGCTTCTCACTTGCTCTTCCCCCTCTGGGATCTCCTTCCATGTGCTATCCACATGGCTCGCTCCCTCTCTCCCTTCCCTTGGTCTCTTTCCCTAAGTCACTGCCTCATTGTCCCCCTCACTGGACCCCTCCCCAACACTTCACCCTGTCCCCGCTTCACTCATGTTTCTGCCCAAGCAGAGAGCTTGCCTGCCCTGCGCTCTGTCCTCTCGTCATGGCAGGGACACGCTTCCATGGTGGCGGCGATGTTTATCTGCTGTAGTCCCTGCTGCTTCCCCAGTGTCCAGGACAGTGCTGGGGACAGAGCGGGGTGGAATAAATGCCAGTGGTTAACAGCTGGGTGACCAGCAAGGTGGGCAGTCCAGCAGGAAGTAAGGCCAGGCTCCGTTCAAGTGGGCAGGTGACGGGCAATAACTCACAGTTCTTAACTTTGTCTTGGAAAAAAGAAGGCGCTCATCTGCACAGAGCACCAATTCTTTCTTCCCCTGTGCACATACATGACCTCCATTAATAAAAATTCACAGCTGGGCGTGGTGCACGCTTGTAATCCCAGTACTTGGGAGGCTAAGACAGGAAGATCGCAGGTTCAGAGCCAGCCTCAGCAATTTAGCAAGGCTCTCAGCAACCTAGGGAGACCCTGCTTCCAAATAAGAAATTTTAAAAATCGGGCTGGGGGTGTAGCTTGGAAGTAGAATGCCTCTGGGTTCAATCCCCAGTACCAAAAAAAAAAAAAAACCCAAAAAACAAAAACCTCACATCCAGAGGATAGAGAAGCCCATGTAATGAAAGAGGCTCTGACCCTAAAGAAGTCATTTCCTTATTTCAAGACACTTAGCATCGAAATAAAGTAAGCACCCTCGGTACCTTTCCAAAAGAAAGTGAGAATATTATAGTGATGCATGCATATTCATATTTATAGCAGCACAATTTGCAATAGCCAAATCAGGGAACCAGCCTAGGGGCCCAGCAACAGAGGAATGGATAAAGAAAATGTGGTCTATGCACACAATGGAGTTTCACTCAGCCATTAAGAAGAAACAAATTATGTCATTTGCAGGAAAGTGGATGGAACTAGAAACTATGATGCTAAGTGAGATCAGCTGGTCTCAGAAGGTCAAGGGCCATGCTAGAGAGAGCTGGGGGAGGAGGACTTCAGACCAATGAGGAGAGAGATCAGTAGAATAGTGTAAGGGGATTGGAGGAGGAGGGGGAAGGGGAAAAAGAGACTCGATGAAGGAAACAGTTCAAATACTGCTAAGTCCGTACATGAAGGTACCACTACCGATCTCGCTCACACGTAGGGGGCGGGGGATCACACCAAGGGCTGCGTGTGTGGACGCGTCACATTCCACCTCACGATGACATATAATTACAGTGCACCGATAAAATATATTTAAATAGTCAAATTAAGAAAAATAAAGCAAGAGTTAAATGCCACTCAATGTTCTTGGTGCGCTGGGAGAAAGTATCAAGTTTTTGGAAATCACCTGTAAATACAAGATCGCCATAGTGTTCACCCTGTACGACAGCATTTATTCAGTTTTCAGTGAAAAGTTAGCAAATAGAAAAACCAAAAGAGCTGCTCTCCTGAGAGAGATTCAATTAAACCTCAGGACAAGTGTACAGTGTACGAAGACCATGTCGCAACACCAAGGTGGCCTGTTTTTCTGGCCATTATTAATCCAGAAACCTTAATGATGAGCAACATTTGTGTTATTGTCTGCCCAAATTTAATTTGTTTATGCAGCAGTTCAGTTAATCCTGCAATCTGTTTCTCTCCAACGTGGGCAGATAATGGAGACACCGTTCTTTACAAGTCTTCAGGCTTTTAAATTCTGATAAAATCAGGATTCTTCACTGGGTCTTGCCCCAGCTCTGAATTAAACCACTTTAAATGTAATTATGGAACCTGGCCTTACATCAGGAACATCCATTTAAAAAATTGATTGGCCAGGCTGTTCCACGAGGCATTTTATGAGCAAACGGTTGCAATGGGGCCAGAGCTGTAATTTATCAAGGCAAAAAGCAAGTAAATACTTTATTAGTGGTAATGAGAGGGTTGCCAGCTAACTGAATCTCTTCTCCCCTCGCCAGCTACTTCACGGAGTCATGGTGCATGGCCCTCTTCCATGATCGTTTTATTGATCTCAGAAAAGAGTTACGCCAAATCTTAACCTCCAAGGAGGTAAGACTGATTAATGGATACGTGGATTATTCCTTGCAGATCATAAGCACTTGATAGTTGCTGGTCATTTGGGCTTCTCGCTACATTCTCATTGCATGGTTTTGCTTTTTACACCGATCGTCCTTCATGTAAACCTTGTATGGAGTGTGCAAATGTAGACAGTGAGACTTCAGGGAAAGTGGTTTTACTTAAATCCCTTTGTGGGGAGCACATTTCTTTTTCCTTTTTACAAGTAGCTGTATTTTCGTGCTCAACTATAGTGTTGGCTGAAAATTGGCTCTGAGTTTTATTTACTTGCCCTTGAGATGAAGACGGCATTCCTTTAGTTCCCGTCTACACTGGCTAGTCATTGGAAGAACGTGTGTGTGTGTGTGTGTGTGTGTGTGTATGTATGTGTGTGTGTGTGTGTGTTGTTTTAAAGATATAAAGAGAAGTCGTCAGGTGTCAAAGCACACTCCTTTTGTAACTGAAACATCTTTCCGTCTTTCCCAAAGTGACTCAGAATTATCTGGAAGTTAGGCTACCTCTCCAAAGGTTCCATGCTCAGCGAGAATCCTGCCTCTGTGGTGTAACTAGAGAGGTGTTTGTGAAACTTTGAATCACTTCTTTCAATGTTAGAGTCCTTAGCACAGCAGTGGAAAGTTAGTCTGTTCTCAGAGAGTGGTCCAGTCCCCATCCTAGACTCTACTTTAATTCACACAGCCGAGGGCTGGGGTCCTGGTGAGTTTACACCCCCTTTGAATGTCCAAATGGGCAGTCCCCAAGTCTGCACTGTTGCTTCCACTGGAGAGCATCCACAGCCTTGTGGGTCCCCATGATGGAAGCTACCATTTTGGACAGCACAGATAGAGATCATGTGTCGAGTCCCTTCTTGTTGGAATTCACCACCTTGCTGAACAGGACAGATCTCTCTGAGGTAGGTGGAGGTGCCATTGTTTTTGTTTTTGTTTTTGATACTGGGGGTTGAACCCAGGGGCCTTTTGCCTCTGAGCTACACCCCCAGCTCTTTTCTATTTTTTTATTTTGAAACAAGGACTCACTAAGTTGCTGAGGGCCTTGCTAAATTGCTGAAGCTGGTCTCAAATCTGTGATCCTCCGGTCTCAGCTTCCCCACTGCACCCTGCATTGTTAATCATTTTGACCTTCCTTACCATGAAAAAAGCGAAAGCTTAGAGATTTTAAGTAACTCACTGTGGATATGCAGCTAGTCATGGCTGGCAAGTTTCAAACTCAAAATTCTCTCCTTCCCAAGCTGGGAACATAGGCACTGAGCCATACAGGGCCAAATGGGGTGTCTCTGTGCTTTATCCCCAGTGCCCTCCTTTTCAGTGTGATTTCTAGGGCCCAAGCTGGCAAGTGTAAATAAACTACTAATCTGAAATAGATTCCAGTTGAGAAGCATCGTTGTAAGTTTAAATCAGACTGGCATGCTTTAGAGTCTACACATTTACGGCAGGTAGATGGAAGTGAGGGAGTGGAGGGCATTGTGGCTGAATGCAAAAGTCAGTCTCTGAACCAGGCGGCGCACACCTGTAATCCCAGTGCTTGGGAGGCTGAGACAAGAGGATTGCAGGTTCAAGGCCAGCCTCAGTAACTTAGTGAGACCCTGTTTCAAAATAAAAATAAAATAGGTCTGGGGGTTAGCTTGGAGGTAGACTGTCCCTGGATTCAATCCCCGGTACCAAAAAAAAAAAAAAAAGTCAGACTGTGCTTGAGCGATTCAGATTGAAATGTGTACAGACATCCCTCCGTGTCATGGGGACTGCTTCCAGCAGGACCCCCGAGGATTCCAAAGTCCACGGATGCTCAAGTCCCTTCTACAAAATGGTATAGTATTTGCACAGAACGTACACGTCCTCCCGCAAGCTGTGAATGATCTTTAGATTACTCACGATGCCTAAGATGATGGAAAGTCTTTGCATATAGTTCTTGTATTGCTTAGGGAATGGTGATAAGGAAAAAAAAGGTAAGTGTTTAATAAAGACAGTTTTTTCCCAAATATTTTTGGATTGTGGTTGGTTCCGTCCACAGACAGGGAACCTGTGCATGTGAAGGTACACAGAAGGATGCTGCCGGCCAAACAGGTCCCCGGGCTCATCCTAGGCTGCCAGGTCAGCTCAGGTTGAAACCTGAGCCCAACTCTAAGCCTGCCGTTACTGCCCTTGGCGCAACTCCGCAGACACCTCCGTCCTCTCGGAATGGGATCCCCAGCTACTTCCTCGAGAGTAGAGATTCACTCATTTCCTAGCGATTTCACTCACACCCAGTCAAAGCTCTGTGCCTGAGTCTTTCTTCCCCCTAGATCCCAGCTCCTCGGTTAATATTTTGCACAGAGGCAAGGGGTTTTAGGATAAGCATGGTGTTTTGTGGTGGGGAGAGCACTCATCTATTTCCTAAATAAACACTAGAAACCATAGGATTCTAAAAATATTTTATCAGAATTGTTACATGGTCATTTTTTTTCCCGGTACTGGGAATTAAACTCAGGGGCGTCCTACCTCTAAGCTACAACCCCCCAGCCCTATTTTTATTTTTTATTTTGAAACAGAGTCTCGCTAGGTTGCTGAGAGTCTGGCTAAGTTGCTGAGACTAACCTTGAACCTGCGATCCTCCTCAGCCTCCCAAGTATTGGGATTATAGTCATGTGCCACCACACCTACTCATCAATTTATTTATTTTTTTGCAGCACTGGGGATTGAACCCAGGGGTGTTCTACCTCCGAGCTACACCCCGGCCCTATTTTTTTTATACTTTATTTTGAAACCGGATCTCACTAAATTGCGGAGGGCCTCATTAATTAGCTGAGGCTGGCCACGAACCCTGATCCTCCGGTCTCCGCCTCCCAAGTACTGGGATTACAAGCGTGCGCCACCACGCCCGGCTTATCAATTTATTTTTAAAAAGTTTTCCCTTCAGCTGGGTGTGATGGCCATGCCTATAATCCCAGTACTTGGGAGGCTGAGACAGGAGGATCACAGGTTTGAGACCAGCCTCAGCAAGTAGTGAGACTTTCATCAACCTAGTGAGATCTTGCTTCAAAATAAAAATTAAAAAATAGGGCTGGGAGTGTAACTCAGAGGTAGAATGCCCTGGGTTCATTCCCCAGCACCAAAAACAAAAAGTAAAGCTTTCTCTTCACCTTTCCAAGTAGCTGTCAAACCCAAGGGCATCCATCGCTCTTGATGACCCTCCCTGAGCCACCCTCAGCCTTTATCCACGAGCTGCCATTTGCCAGGGCCACTCGTGTGTGTGTTCTGGATTTCTAGGAGGTGAAACCTCTGGAAGGCACCTGCACTGGGGTACTGTCTGCTTCCAGCCTTCCTGTTCATCCGATGGGAAAGGCTCAGGAAGAGGTGCAACCTGCCGCTAGTCTAAGTGGGTCATTTGGGGTGGCTCTGGAAAGATCCTCAGATCCCCGTGCAACAGAGGCTTGTAGTTCCCATCCAAGAGAGAGCTGGAGGAGGAACAGAAGGGACGTGTGCAAACACATGGCACCAAAGAATAGCTCAGCAAATGCTGACCACCACCAGCAACGGTGGTGGTGACAGTTACAGTGGAGACAGCTGACAGTATCAATAAAAAGACACTCATTCCATTTAAGATTCTGGTAATAGGAGCTGGGCGTGGTGGCACGAGGCCCGTAATTCCAGTACTTGGGAGGCCAAGACAGGAGGATCACAAGTTCCAGGCCAGCCTCAGCAACTTAGTGAGACCCTGTTTCAAAATAAAAAATAGGGCTAGGGGTGTAGCTCAGAGGTAGAATGCCCCTGGCTTCAATCCCCAGTACCAAAAAAAAAAAAAAGAGAGAGACAGAAACCAAAAAATTAATGAATGCAGCAAAAGCAGTTTACAGAAAAAAATATTGTTATAAAAGTCTACATTTATTTTTGAAAAGGAAAGATCACAAATCAATAACCTAATTTTGCAACTTAAGGAACTAGAAAAAGAAACCAAACTAAACCCAAAGCCAGCAGAAGGAAGAAAATAAAGATTAGATCACAGTAATTAAATGAATTAATTAAAGAATAAACAAATTAAAGAATAGAAAATAGATAAAGAATAGAAATATATTAAATAAATAATAGAAAAAATAATAGGGAAAATCAATAAAAACAAAAGTCAGGTCTTTGAAAAGATCAACAAAATTGATAATAAACCTTTGGCTAGACTAAGAAAAAGGCTTAAATTATGATATCAGAAATGAAAGTTAAGGCATTACTACCAACCTTATAAAAATAAAAAGAAGATTATGAGAATATACAAATGATTGTATACCAGCTAATTAGAAGATATCTAATGAAATGGATGAATTCTTAGAAACACACAAACTAAAAACTGACTAAAGTAGAAATAGAAAATCTCAATAGACCTACGACAAATAAAGAACTTGACTCAGTAATTAAAAACCTCCCTCACTAATGAATCCTACCAAACATGTAAAGAAGAAATAAAACCAGTCCTTCTTGAACTCTTCAGAAAATAGAAGAGGAGGGAAACATATTCTAAGGCCAGCATTACCTAAAGTCATACAAAGACATCACAAAAAAATGAAATTAAAGGCCAGTATCTCTTGCGATTTAGATGCAGAAATCTCCAGGAGAGTATTAGCAAACCAAGTCCTACAGCATGTTAAAAGGGCTGGGTAACATGACCACATGGGATTTACCCAAGAACTGGAAGAGTAGTTCAACATAAAAAATGAATCAAAGTGATGTATCACTTAAAAAATTAAGGGGATTTCTCAGTTGATGCAGAAAATGCATTTTTAAAAACTCAAACACACTTTCATGGTAAACAAATACACACACACGCACACGCACACACACACGCGCGCGCGCGCACACACACACACACACACACACACACACACATACACCAAGCAATAGAAGGTAATTTCCTCTATCTGATAAAGGACATTTATACAAAACCCACAACTACTATTCACGTTCAGTGGTGAGTGACTGAAAGTTAAAATCTTATCCTCGAGATCTGGAATAAGAAGACAAGGATGCCTGCTTTCATCACTTATGTTCAACAGTGAACTAGAAGTTCTAGCAAAAGCAATTAGGCAAGAAAAAGAAATTAAAGGCATCCACGATGGAAAAGAAAAAATAAAGCTATCACTATTATCAGATGACATGATCCTAAAGAATCCATAAAATAACTATTAGAGGTAATAAATGCATTCAGCAAAATTGCAGGATATGAGATCAACACCTGTCTAAATTATCAGTAAATAATCTAAAAATGAAATTAAGAAAACATGTGTTTTTTAAAAATCAAACACATTTGATTTATAATGGCATAAAAAATTATAATAGCATCAAAAATTAAATACTGTGAGATAAATTTAACCAAAGTAGTGCAAGACTTCTGCACTGAAAACTACAAGACATTTCTGAAAGAAATTGTCAAAAAGTTAAATAAATGGAAAAACATCTAGATTCATGGATTGAAGATTTTATATTGTTAAGATGGTTACTACCCAAAACAATCTATAAATTCAATGCAATCCTATCAAAATCCCAAGAACTTTTTTTTCTCAGAAATGGTAAAGTTCATATAGAAATTCATAGGACTCGAAACAGTTAAGACTATCTTTGGGGAAAAACAGAATAAAGTTGAAGGATTTATACTTTTCAATTTCAAGACTTAGTACAAAATAACAGTATGGTACTTGCTTAAGGGTAGATGTATAGATCAATGAAATACAAGTAAGATTCCAAATGTAAGCCCATTTACATGAAAAGATGATCAACATCATTAATCATTAGGCAAATCAAAATTAGAGCCATAATGGGAAGCTCTTCATGAGCTGAAGTTGAAAAAGAAGAGAGAGAGAGAGAGAGAGAGAGAAAGGGAGGGAGGGAGGAAGAAAGGAAGGAAGAAAGGAACGAGGAAGGAAGGAAGAGTTAGTGATGATGTGGAAAAGATGGAACCCTTGTACATTGTTGTTGCTGGTGCACGATTGTGCTGCTGCTATGGAAAATGGCTTGATGGTTCCTCAAAAAGCTATGCATAAGCTGGGCATGGTGGTGCATGCCTGTCATCCCAGTACTTGGGAGACTGAGAAGGAGGATTGCAGTTTCGAGGCCAGCCTCAGCAATGTAGCAAGAGTCTCAGCAACCTAGCCAGACTGTTTCAAGACAAAACATAAAAAGGACTGGTGGTGTAGCTCTGAGTAAGTAGAATGTCCCTGGGTTCAATCCTCAGTACCACACACACACAAAAAGTTGCACAGAGAATAAATATGATCCATCAATTACACTCCTATAGATATATCCAAGAGAATTCTAAAAAGTATTTGAAAAAATACTCATACATAAATGTTCAAAGAAGCACTATTCAGAATAGCTAGAAAGAAGAAACAATACAAATATCTCAACAACAAATCAATGGATAAAACAAATGTGTCTATCCACACAGTACTTGGGAGGCTGAGACAAGAGGACTGAAGGTTTGGGGCCAGCCTTGGCAACTTAATGGGACACCCGCTGCCCACAGGCAGAAGTGATAAGTATGTAAGAAATTAATGCTAATTTGCTTGATTTAATCATTTCACAATGTAAACATGCATCAGAACATCACATTATACCCCACAAATATACACAACTATAATTTATGAATTAAAAATAAAATTTAAGGCCGGGCCTGGTGACGCATGCCTGTAATCCTGTACTCAGGTGACTGAGGCGGATTGCAGGTTTGAGGCCAGCCTCAGCAACTTAGTAAGACTCTGTTTCAAAATAAAAAATAAAGTGTAGCTCAAAGGTGTAGCTCAAAGGTAGACTGCCCCTGGGTTCAATCCCAGTACCAAAATAAAAAAAAATAGTTTAAAATAAATAAAATGAAGAAAGAAATTTCCAGGCGATTATAAAAACAAGACATTATACTTAGTGAAAGAAGCAGAATGAGAGAGATCACATATGTGGCACCATGAGAGGTGAGGGGTCACAGGTAGCTGTATGAGGAGGGGGCACACTGAGAGGTCACAGGAGAGGCAAGGGCACACACATCTGCTTGTCATCGAGAGTGGAATTTCTCTTGGATTAATTTAAAAGTTCCATCGCATAATCTTTCACTACTTTCCCCACAGTCAGAATAGTATCATACAAGGGTAAGCCCAAAAAGTTTCCATAATTTAAGTAAGTTCATTGTTTTTGTGTTGGTTTGATAGAACGCTCCAGAAAAATCGAGGATGAAAGAACCAAGCTCATACATACTGCAGGATTTTTCCAGAGGGACGTGCTGGAGGCTCAGTGCTCTCAGAACCTCCAGCAGGCGGCTGCCTGTCTCCTTCTTCTGCCTTTGTGCAGCTGGTCTAAATCTGAATTCCTAGCCGGGCATGGTGACGCACACTTGTAATCCCAGTACTTAAGAGGCTGAGACTGGAGGATTGTGGGTTTGCGGCCAGCCTCAGCTACTTAGTGAGGCCCTCTGCAACTTAGTGAGACCCTGTTTCAAAAAAGAAGAATAAAAAATAGGGCTGGGGGTGTAGCTCGGAGGTAGAATGCCCCTGAGTTCAATCCCCAGTACCGAAAAAAAAAAAAAAATCTGAATTCCTGTGGCCTCCCCTGACTGCATCCAAATGCTGCTTGTATAATCTCCCACACCTGGTGGTGTTGTGCTTAAATAACCAAGTGATAATTGATGTCGTGCCCCCATACAGCTTGAATCTTTTCTATCTATAAGTTCTTACCATTAATAAATTAATGACCCAAAGCCAGGCGTGGTGGTACATGCCTGTAATCCCAGTACTTGGGAGGCTGAGGCAGGAGGACCTCAGGTTCAAGGACAGCTGCAGCAACTTAGTGAGACTCTGTTTCAAAATAAAAAATAAAATAGGGCTGGAGGTATAGCTCAGAAGTAGAATGCCCCTGGGTTCAATTCTGAGTACTGAAAATTTAAAAAGGGAAAAAAATGCTTCAAATAAGAAGTTGCATGTTAGGTATATTTGTCCACAATTAAAAGGGATTTCTAGAAAGCTTGGAAACATCACCCTCCTTGGGGGGCCGAGTACCCTCTTTTGCAAGTAATTTGTGTATCTGGTGTCTTGCCCTGTTTCACAGGAGGAAGACCTCCCTTCCATAGAACAGTTAGTTCATCAGATAGAAGATGAGGAAATAAACCTGAACGAGAAGCCCAGGAAGTACCTCAAAAGAGTTTTCCAGGAAACTATCTACAAATCCCTGGTGGACAGGAGCATCCTGGACTACCTCCGCTACAACCATTACCACCTGCCCATGTACGCGTGGCCCGGAATCATTTAGCTGTGGCCAGGGTCTCCACTCTGTCGTTCCACACTGTTCGTTCTCCGCAGTGCTCAGTAGAAATAGAAATGTTCCAGGAGCCTGGCTCCACAGCTCAGTGTCTTCGTGGTTTTGTGCATTCTTGTCCGCCTCCGCTTAGGCCTGTAGTTTTCTCTTGTTCCAGTAGGTGGCGCGCCGCCGTGCGTCTCTATCCGGGGGCAGGGATGCTTCCCTCCCGTACAGAATGCTCCATTTTACCAGTGAAATGAGATCATAGTGTGTAAAACTTGTTTTTACCTGGGGTGTGGTTCAGTTTGATTTCCTGGAATGGTCCGAGGTCGATTTTGTTAGTTCTTAGCATATTTACCCAGTAAAACTTATGGGTGATTAAAAAAGAAAATCATATGCCCAGAATGGGAAATTAGTAAACAGATGAAGAGAAATTAAATCTCTAGCCGGACACCACAAGTCCTGATTGGGCAGAAAGGCTGCATGACCTTATGAAACAAGGAGGCTACTATCACTTTCCCTGTGTTTTTAATTCATATTGCAAGATCATGAGCATAAAGGCACAGAAAAACTGGAAGATCCCGGGAGTCACCTGCAAGTTTTGGATTATAAAATGATAAGAGCCGGGTGCTGTGGCACACACCTGTAACCCCAGTACTTGGGAAGCTGAGACAAGTGGATCACAGGTTCATGGCCAGCCTCGGCAATTTAGTGAGACCCTCCACAACTTAATGAGACCTTGTTTCAAATTTTAAAAATAGGGCTGGAGGTAGAATGCCCCTGGGTTCAATCCCCAGTACCGTACCAAAAATTTTTTTAAAAAATGGTAGTGGGAATTTAGTTTAGTTCATTTTCTTTCTCCTGAGCACTGTTACTTTGTTGGGCAGCAGGATCACCTGGGAACTGTCATCTATAATGTGGATCAGAAACCTTCCTCCTCCTCCTCCTCCTCCTCCTCCTCCTCCTCCTCCTCCTCTCTTCTTCTTCTTCTTCTTGTTCTTCTTCTTCTTCTTTCTCTCTCTCTCTCTCTCTCTGGGGGGGGGGGTAATGGGGATTGAACCCAGGGGCATTCTACCTCCGACCTACACCCCTAGCCATATTTTTATTTTTATTTTGAAACAGGTCTTACTAGGTTGATGAGTATCTCACTACTTGCTGAGGCTGTCCTCGAACCTGTGATCCTCCTGTCTCAGCCTCCCAAGTACTGGGATTACAGAAGTGTGCCACCACACCTGGCTTCTCTCTTCTAAATAAAGAACATTAATTACCCACTTAAAAACCCATGGATCCAGCAAGTAATGGGAACAACACATAAGATATTTTCATTTATTTGAGCCCCTTTTAGCATAGTATGACACAACTTTTTTTTGATCCACAGCAGGGCTTAAAATCAGTTTTCATGAACAAAATTACAGATTTTGTTCATTTTGTGCATTTATGTTAACGTTTAACAAAAGTTAGCACACTTACAAAACACACTTATCCAGCTGTGATTAGGAAAGTCAGAGCTGGCATTACAGAGTTATACATGTTATCCAACCCTCTGCTCCAAAGCGCTGAATTATTTTGAACTACCACACTGTTTGATATGACTCAAAAACAAAATTGTTCCAGAACACTGGACTCTGATTTTTCTAAGGCAGGGAAAAGCAAGCAATGAACGCCACTAATTCCTTTGCACGTAAATTTTACACAAACACATGGGTCATTTGGGGGAGGGCCGAGCATTGGCCATATGGTACAAACTGTGTAGTCTGAATGGGAAACAGTCGCTCCGGGTCCACTCTCAGAATTCAAACCCTACACACGTGGACCTGTATTCCAGGGGCTGGTGAAGGAGTCCACTAAGGCTACTGTCCTCCCTCGCTCCTTTCCCCTGAGAGGACCCGGGTCAAACTCATCAGCAAATAGAGCAAGTTTCTGTGACAGGCCCTGGGATTCTGGGATGAAGATTAACAGAGCGACTTCAGTTAGAGAATCAACAGTTATGACTTTTGTGACCATGTATTACCATGATAAAGCCCCTAGTCACATAAAAGTGACCCCAGATGACAACGTCAGCCTTAATACCAAATCACGCATAAATTTGAGAAGTTTCCCTCTGCTGCCTTTTTAAAAGTAGTCATGGACTTGCAGAGCATCCTGGCACATTTGCAAATACCCACAACATACTTCAGAAACCTACAAAGGGTCCTGGGCCATGTTATTTTAATCCTGTCCTTTTCTTAGAAAATGGTTTCCTGAATCTAAGAAATTTAGCATATATGGGAAATAATTTCCTGAATCTAAAGATTTTAGCATACATGTGCAGGCATGAGAACTTTACCACTGAAGAACAAGTTTTCTAAGAATAAAAGAAGAATTCAAGAGCTGTTGGCGGTCGCTTGAAATTGGCTATTTTTAAGGTTCAATACAGCTGACGGTAAAGACTGGTGAACCAAAGGGCTTCAAAAAGACCAATATTTGAACTTGTCTGGCTGTGCAGTAGACACAAATTCTGTAGAGCCTGGTGAGCACTGGAAGTCTCACGTGTTCCAGCATTTGCTGTTAAGCCGGGGATACCTTGGGGGTGTCTGCCCGATCTTGGGATTCGGTATTTTCAGGAAAGAATATTCACAGGAAAAAAAAGTTCATTTTCCAAAGTTTTGTCCCCCCCCCATCACATGCAATAACCGCACCTCACTGCTGCCTCTAAGGATCTCCTGACAGAAGTCAGTATTTAATAAAGAGTAAAGTCTCCTCCTTTCCCAAAAAGATGGCTCCTTGTGGTTTTATTACACTCAAATATCACAGGAAGGCAAAGGAAAAATAAGAGATGAAGGACGGGAGGGAAGAAATACTGGATGGGGGATAAAAACCAGTCAATCAATATTTACCCTTGGAAGAGGGAAAGAGAGGAGGGGGAGAGGGAGAAGGAGAGCGCACACTACAGTGAGTGCTTTCGCCAAGAAACGAGAGGGGCTGGAGTGAGTGAGGAGCTGTTGATTGTTTTCTGGTAGAGACCAGTGATAAGACCGGGATAAAGTGGCGGGGACGGCTTGGAGCCGGCAGCTGTATGCTAATGCTCACAGAAACCAAGCCTCCACGTCCCCCATTAAAGCAGGCGACCAGGAGGCCACACATCACTGAACAAATAGCCTCTCTCTAGACAAATAAAATAGCACACGTTGGCCTGTGGGGAGGGGGAGAAGGGCTGGAGAGAGAGAAAGTGGGGGCAGAGAGAGGGAGGAGGGAGGAGGAGAAGATGGGGAGAGAGAAGAGAGGGAGGAGGGAGGAGACAGAGAGAGGACGAAACAGAGCGGTGAGGGAGAGGCAGAGGAGAGGGGCTGAGACTGGACGTGAGGGAGAAGGCCTAGGAGAGATGGGGTGAGGGAGGAGGAGGATGGGACAGAGGGAGAATAGGTGGGTAAGAAAGAAGAGAAGAGACGGAGGGAGGAGGGAGGGAAAGTGGATACAGACAGTGGTGCTGAGGAAGAAATACAGAGGAGACAAAGTGCGCCCTGGGCAGAGGCTGTGGAGGGCGGGTGGGCGCAGGGCCTAGGTCCCCGAGTGGAGGCGTGCCCGTGGGTGGAGGGATTGGGGGGCTGTTGTGCCCGCTGGGGTTTTCCTGGTCCATCTTGACAGGGAGGCGCGCAGGCCACCTAGCAGGTGGGCGCAGACCTCTTTAGAGTCTCGCACCGTCTTCTTCTCGGGTCAGGGCTGTCCAGGGCTCTTGCTGGCGGAATTCTCCGGCTTCGGCGCTGTGCCCTTCCTTCCCACATTTTCTGCCTCTGCCGGGGCCTGTTTCCTGCCCCAGGCCGGGGCCCAACTACCCCGTCTCCTCCCTCTGCGGCCGACTGTCCCACCCGAGGCAAAAACAAACAGCCGTAAGGGCCCTTCAGCGACGGCACACTCACACTCGGGAGGATAAAAGAGGCGGCGGCCACCCCACCGCCCCCGGCCGAATAATGGGCGCGCAGCAGATTGCCGGGGGCGCTGGAGACTCGAGGGGAGGGGACGCTCGAGCGGTCCCTCCCGCGCCGCCGGCCGCCCCGCCGGGTGGACGGCCGCCTCCCGCATCCCCGTCCCCGGCTCTTTCATGCCCTCGGCCTTTGTGTGGAATTATTTGAACGGGAGGTTCCCCGGCAGCTTTATGCTAATGTGCGGAACAAAGGCGACCCCGGGCGGGCCCGGAAGGTGCTGGGGCCGGGCGGGCCGGGCTGCGCGTGTCTCTCGCGTGCCCCGGGGACTGTCACACGGGCCCTCATTCCTGCAAACACAAAGCCTGCCTGGGCTCGGGCTCCTCGGCGCTGGCGGCGGCCCTGGGCGCGGCGACGGCTCCTGCAGGGTCGCCGGCCCTGGAGACGGGGTGGAGGGTGGGCTTTCTGGGAAGTCGGGAGAGGAGTCTGCAGAAGAATGGAGGGACACATTAACTCCCCCCCCCAGCGTCTCCAGCGCCCCCCATGGGGGCGAGACTGCCGACCCACCCGTCTTCTCCGGAGAGTTCAGGGGCTGCCTGTGCTCCTAGACACGCCGAGTGCCAATCCCTGGGGCGAAATTCTGAGCATTAGCCTGGCTTTCCAAGATTCACACTTTCTAGAAACTTCCTGGAGCTGTGAGTCACAGTGCACCCCGGCGCGCCCCCCCCCACCCCCGACGGCAGCCTGGGGATCTGCACATCCGCGGCTGTTGGAGGAAGAATCCACGCTGGGAAGCCTAGAGGCCCTGGGTTCTTCCAAAGCCCTGGCAAGGACCCCCCCCCCCACGGCAAGGAGGTGGTGTCCCATTGGAAGCGTGGAGGGACGCTTTGGTGCCCCGTTTGGGTCCTTCTACTCACCAACTCCCACGAGCCGCCCCCTCCCAAGGAGGGCAAATCGACCTCGCGCTGCTCCTCCCTATTCGAAATCGCTGTGCGCAAAGGCTGGCCCAGAAGAAGACAAACATCACGCCTGACCCGCGGTCCCCATCCCTGCGGACGCGCGCAGAGTCTGAGAAAAATCACGCGGACGGCGGCGAAGATCCACGGCCGAGCCCGGCTGCACCTGCTTGGAAGTTGCAGGCGTGTGCGTGCGAGCGTGCGTGCGCACAGCCTCCGTCCGCCTTGGCCCTGGGTTATGAAATTAGTTTCCTACACTTGTACCTTTCAACTTTCCATTTATTTTGACCGCCCCCGTCTGAAAACAGATTTCATCTCGGCTGGCAAGACTAGAAGCCACAAATAAAGAAACCGAATCGGATCTGTTGAATCTCAGTATCTCAATGGCGTTCAATAGATTTCCCTGACTACATTCAGAGCCCTGTTTGGATTCCCCCAGGCATGGGGTTTTGTTTTGATTTTTGTTGTTGTTGTTGTTGTTGTTGTTAGTGGTTGCCCCCCCACACACACACACACCTTCTTTACAATGATGGGTGTTGTTTTTTAAAGATTCACTGGGTGACTAACTCTGCCGGTTATCTGTTGAAAGAAAGGAGACCAAATGTCCCGCAGTTCGTTGGAGACGGCCGGCGAGCCCCCGCCCAATTACCCCACAACCCAGATGGGATTAGTGATTAGAAAATAAAATTGGCCAAAGCTGTCTCGGAATCCCTTCCCACTTCTAATTTCATCAGCATTATTAATCGGCGCTCAAAAGAGCAAGGAAATGACATCACTTACTTTTAGTTCGAAACAATTATAAATTTTAGATGAATTCATTTTAGGATTTCTAACTTTTTTAGGATTAACATTCATCACAGCATTTTTAAAATGAGGGCGAGACCTTTCAAAATATATTCGATTTATGCATTCTTCTCTTTTCAACGAGTGGGTTTCAAAAGATGGCAAATCATCGAATATCTTTCCCCTCCGTGAATCCTTGATCCTAACAATCCTAACAACCGTCCCCATCACAACTTATTACTCATGTGGGTTTTACTGAAAAAAAAAACACACAAGTTTAATTTCCATGCCAGGGTATTTTCAGAGGGAAAATCCAAAACAATTAAATACCTTCAGTGGAATTAAGCATAAGCAAAACCCATCTGGGTGCATAGAGCTTTGCAGAAAAATGTCCGTTTCCTTTTCTTTCAATAAAGTGCCATTTCCCTCACAACGTATGACATTTTATGTGGCTCTGCTGTTTCTTCCCAAGTGCTGGCGACGAGGGCCACTAGGCTCTCGTGGGGTTCTGCCCCATCCCCGGAGATTCTATCTTTTGTGTTTCCTCGGCGCTGGGCTGGGAAAGGAGGGGGGCAGGCGGCCCGGTCTGGGTCCAAAACGGGGCAGCCCGGGGGGGGGGGTCCTACGCCGTTGTCTTTTCCTGGTGGCACGGGGGAAGCGGCTTGTCCTCTCCGAGGCCGCAGCCTGCCTCGGAGGACAGATTGCCCCCCTCCCCCCCGGCCGGCAGCACGCGTCTCTTTTGCGTCCAGATTGGCCGCGACCGGCGCTCAATAGCGGGAGGTTAATTTCCTTCACAAAGGTGAAGGGGGCACGGCTCCGGGGGGGCCCGCGCCCAGACAGGCGGCCCCTTTATTCCGCTGCGCCTTGATTAGAGCTCTTGATTTAGCATCTGATGTCAACCGGCAGACAAAATGCCCGCTCCGAATGAAAATGCATGAGGCCGCGCGGGGAGGGCGGAAACCAACTTCACCCGGGCGCACGACGCGGGCCGCGCGTCTCGGGCTTTGGCCATCCCAGCGTGGAGTAACCCAGCCCCGGAGGGTGAGAGGCTCAAAGCGACCTGGACCGGGTCACCTCCGGGCTGCCGATCCCGGAGCCTCCGGGAACTTAAAAAAAAATAATAAAAATAAAAAGTTGAGAAACTCCAGTTGCTCTTGGAACCCAGCCCAGCGCGCCCCCCGCTCCGGCCCCAGGTCGCTGGCGATGGCAGAAGTGCCGTGCCAACTGTTTCTCAAACTCCAGAGGAACCGGCCCGAGGCCCGCGGCTCCCAGCACAAACGTCGCCCTGGGCCGCAGCCAGGAGGCGAGATCGTTCCCCGCGCTCGGAACCCCGGGGTTCCGCGGCCCACCCGCACCCGGCCCGGGCGGGGGCTGGCGGCCGCCGGGACTTGGCAGCCACCTTTCCCTCTTGATTATTTCCCTAACACCTCCCCGGCCCTCCCGGACCCCCGCCGCCGCACTCGGGGCTCCCCGCGCCAGCCTGGGCTCACCCCCGCCCCTACCCAATGAGCGCGCACAACTTCCCCTCGGCTCCGGCTCGCGGATTGAACCCTCCTGACATATTTGGGGCTATTCTTCTCCTTTGTTGCTATTTTGCTCGCGACCCGCGGGTAATCCCCGCGCGGGAGGGGGGCGTGCATTGTCGCGCTGATGGACGGGCCCATTTGGCGGCTCCGCGCCCCCCGGAGGAGAGACACAAAGCCCAGGCACGTGCGCCTCGGCATAGAGGAGCAGCAGACCGTGAAGGGAGGCGGGGCCGGGCGTGTGCCGGGGCCAGGCGGGGCGGCGGCGCCGGGCGGGGCGGCGAGGGGCGCCCCGGGGCCCCGCGCCCTCAGGTACATCTGCCGCACCTACCGGGCGACCCCCGAGTCCCGGCCCCCTTTTGGCCGCTCGGGCGCCCTCCCACCCGGCCAGGCGGAGGAGCCGCGGCCGCGCTGATTGGCTCCGGGGGAAGCGGGAGGCGAGAACAATGGCCCCCTCCCCCCGTTAAAAGGGAGCGGCTCGCGGGCTCGGGGACAGGGACGCGCGTGCAGGGCGCAGAGCCGGGCCGAGCCGCCGCCGGCGCCACGCGAGTCCCGCCGCCGCCGCCGCCGCCGCGCCCGGGCGATGGGCCGGGGGCGCTGAGGGCCGCGCCAGTGCCTCGCCTCCGCGCCGCGCCACCATGCCCCGCGGCTTCCTGGTGAAGCGCAGCAAGAAGTCCACGCCCGTGTCCTACCGGGTCCGCGGCGGCGAGGAAGGCGATCGCGCGCTGCTGCTGTCGCCCGACTGCGGGGGCGCCCGCGCCGAGCCCCCGGCGCCCAGCCCCGGGCCCGGGCCGCTGCCGCCGCCGCCCACCGAGCGCGCCCATGCGGCGCTCGCCGCCGCGCTCGCCTGCGCGCCCGGGCCGCCGCCACCCCCGCCGGGCCCGCGGGCCGCGCACTTCGGCAACCCCGAGGCCGCGCACCCCGCGCCGCTCTACAGCCCCACGCGCCCGGTGAGCCGCGAGCACGAGAAGCACAAGTACTTCGAGCGCAGCTTCAACCTGGGCTCGCCGGTCTCCGCCGAGTCCTTCCCCACGCCCGCCGCGCTGCTCGGAGGGGCCGGCGGTGGCGGGGGCGTCGCGAACGGCGCGGGCGGCGGCGGCACCTGCGGCGGCGACGCGTTGCTCTTCGCGCCCGCCGAGCTCAAGATGGGCACGGCGTTCTCCGCGGGCGCCGAGGCGGCCCGGGGCCCGGGGCCAGGCCCTCCGCTGCCCCCCGCCGCCGCGTTGCGCCCCCCGGGCAAGCGGCCCGCGCCCGTCGCCGCCGCCGAGCCGCCCGCCAAGGCGGCCAAGGCCCCGGGCGCCAAGAAGCCCAAGGCCATTCGCAAGCTGCACTTCGAGGACGAGGTGACCACGTCGCCGGTGCTGGGGCTCAAGATCAAGGAGGGCCCGGTGGAGGCGCCGCGGGGCCGCGCGGGGGGCGCGGCGCGGCCGCTGGGCGAGTTCATCTGCCAGCTGTGCAAGGAGGAGTACGCCGACCCGTTCGCCCTGGCGCAGCACAAGTGCTCGCGCATCGTGCGCGTGGAGTACCGCTGCCCCGAGTGCGCCAAGGTCTTCAGCTGCCCGGCCAACCTGGCCTCGCACCGCCGCTGGCACAAGCCGCGGCCCGCGCCCGCCGCCGCCCGCGCCCCGGAGCCCGACGCCGCCGCCGCCAGGGCCGAGGCGCGGGAGGCCAACGGCGGCGGCAGCGACCGGGACACGCCGAGCCCCGGCGGCGTGTCCGAGTCGGGCTCCGAGGACGGGCTCTACGAGTGCCACCACTGCGCCAAGAAGTTCCGCCGCCAGGCCTATCTGCGCAAGCACCTGCTGGCGCACCACCAGGCGCTGCAGGCCAAGAGCGCGCCGCCGGCGCCCCCGGCCGAGGACCTACTGGCCTTGTACCCGGGGCCCGACGAGAAGGCGCCCCCGGAGGCGGCCGGCGACGGCGAGGCGGCCGGCGTGCTGGGCCTGAGTGCTTCCGCCGAATGCCACCTGTGCCCAGTGTGCGGGGAGACGTTCCCCAGCAAAGGCGCCCAGGAGCGCCACCTGCGCGTGCTGCACGCCGCCCAGGTGTTCCCCTGCAAGTACTGCCCGGCCACCTTCTACAGCTCTCCGGGCCTCACGCGGCACATCAACAAGTGCCACCCTTCCGAGAACAGACAGGTGATCCTCCTGCAGGTGCCCGTGCGTCCCGCCTGCTAGAGCGCGCCCTCCGTCCTGGCCCCCAGAACTGTGCCTTCGCTTGGAGACCCACAAAGAGAGGGCGCCCTGCACGCCCAGACCCCGTGTCTGCGCTGGGGGCGCCCCCCAACCCCCCACGAAAGTATCGCCTTCGCTTCTCCCGGTGTGGCGTGACGGTAACTCGGGTCCTCTCGCTGTGACTCCTTCTGGACCCCCTCCCGCTTTTGCGTTGTGTCCCCCACCCCCACCCCCACGGCGCAACAGGAGTCAATCTTTCTGTACAAGGGAGGAAAGCTGTACGCGTTTGTCTCGTGGTTGGAAGCCTTCCCGCGGAGGGGTCGACGCTGTTTTTCTTGCTAGTATTCGCTGTGTTCTTGGTCTAGAAATGCGGTTTGCTGTCTCTCCTACCGAATCTCTGCTCTCTATGTATGTAGCGTACGGGTTGTTTTGGGTCAATCTTGAGGAATAAATGCCTTTATAGTCACAGGCTGTAAATTGAACTTCCCCCACGATTAGCTTTATTATGGCTTGTGCACTGCTGGAGTCTGGCTTTACCTTTTTGTATGTGAACAAATCAAATTGCTTAAAAAAAGAGTTTTCTTTAGCATAGCCACAAATGCCTTGAACTGTTGTCTGTTGGGGAGTTGTTCTGGGGGGAGGGAAGGGCGTGTAGTTACTGCCTCAATATTTCATGTGAGACGCTTTGGTTTGGTCATCTTTGTTGGGGTAGGACTATATGAGTTCCCTCTAAATGTATATGTTGATTTATGAGTAATTGTTATTTATTCCTTATTTATTTATATTAATTATGGAGATTATGATATTATTTGATTGCAGATTTTTTGGTGCGCTTTTTCCCCTGCCACTCTTGACATTTCACTGTGCATTTTAGAAGAGAACCTTGTTTTCTAAAGGGATCTGCTCAAAGTTTTAACTTTTATACCTATCCGAGGGAATTACAGACAGCCTACCACTTTATCTGCTTGGAGGCCCCCGGGGCTCCCGTACAACCGACAGCTCTTACTTTTAAATGCAATCTCTTTTCTACATACATTATTTTCTTAATTGTTAGCTATTTATAGAAAGCTTCAATAGAACTGTTTCGACTGTATAAATATTTACTATTCAAATAAAATATTTTCAAAGTCAAAGTACAGTGGACTTATTTCTGCATCGGATGTTTCCAAGAAACGTTTAAAACAGAATTTCTCATGATTTAAAAGCCATCTTTATTTTTTTTTATTAAGAAAAAGAAAGCCACCACCATTACTCTATTATTAGAGTTGTGGATTTTTAGAGCCAAACCTAGTGGATTCTGCCCTTCTGGCAATTGGAGGATGGAGTCTCTGAAACAGCTCGCCAGAAATGAAGGCTCAAGGGGGTGTGGGGGGGTCCTTAGAAACATGGGGGAAGTGGGTTAGAATGAGGGGCATGGACATTCTTCTAGAGAAATCTAGTTAAGTCACTATAAGAATCTATTCACCAAAGGGACATAGAAACACCACTTTTAGTTAGCAAATCCTTCGATTCCCTGCATTTTGGGGCTCAGGGGAACAGCAATTCCTCATAAAGAGTGGGTAGTTTTTGTCCCTTAAAATAAATTAGAAGGAGGAAGAAATTATTTTACGGTCAGATTCCGCAAGTATGGGAAGCAAACCAATCCATACACGGATGCCAGAGAAGGTAAGCAGGTGGGTTTGGGGTAGCGGCTCTGAAATAATTTTCCAATCAGGTGAGCAGTCTGTTTTGGGGGGAGATGGAGTGCCATCTGTTTGGGGTATTAAATTTAATAGCAGGTAATTACAGTGTTTTCGGTTATGTGTCACTCAGTCTTTGCGGAACAATTCTGACGCTCACCAGTGAATATTTTGCGTTGTTTCCCCCTCTCTGAAACATTCCATTAAGGAATTGTGCTCAACACCACAATTGTGCGTTCCCTTCCTGCTGGGTATTTTTGCCACATTGTTCTCTGAGGCCCACTAACTCTTTTAATATTTGCCTGCTGAAGATTTCAGAAATCTATAAAGAGACTCCAAAGAGTAGCCGGGAAAAGAGTGGGAAGGGAAGTCTGGGAGGAACTTGGAAGGAAAATTTGAGGAGAAAGATTATTTTCATATTCTGAGCCTCAAGTTCCATGTGGGAGAGGGTTTAGTAAAAGGCTCAGTTGGCAGAAACTCGGACTGTTCTTCCCTTTATCAAGTAACAGTGATGGGGAAAGCTCCACAGGTAAGTTGCCTCCAGAACAAATCACCGGCGGCCACCTTTATCACTAATGACTGCGTATTTTACCAGGTCTGGAAACAAAAACTCAAATTGGTAGGCTGATGGCTGTTTCCCTTCCCCTAGCAACAATAATACAGGAGCTTTTAGATTAATTATTCTCACTGAATTATTCCACACATCAAAAGATCACCCAGGCTTCCGGTCAGTGTATACATGTTCTATGGCAATAAAAAGTTTTCTTAAAAACATGAAGTTTGGTCACACCTGCAAGCCCAGACCGGCTGCAGGTAGAGTATCTTGTCATCTGTGTTGGACTCATTATTTTTCTTGTCCATAATCAAAAAGCATGAATTCACCTTTAGGAAGAAAAAGAGAATTCAGATGTTCACAAATATGTTTCTTCATCCACAGTGGAAATTTATGTCAGTTGCCCAAATCTACCTTTTCTCAAATGAAAATCAAAATTTCATTTATGTGAGCTATCAAATATATATTAAATGGAGTATACTGAGGTTGACTAAGATAGAGTGACCAAGTTGTTCTTCTTCTACGCTGTTTAAAGCAATACAATATGAGTTAGAATATCCATGGGAAGGAAATCAGATTATCTCTCTCTTTTTTTTTTAATGCTTCCATGGATAATAAATTCACAGGGTTCCTGCTAGAGAACAGCAAGTTGAAAGGCTCGCACCTTCTTTATAAATCCGCAAGGGCTGCTGGGGCCCTGCAGCGCCTTCCGGGGTCACTCCACTGTCTCCACAGGTGGAAGCCAGCCCCAGGGCTTGGTGGCAGCAGGGCTGGGGGTCAGGAAAAAGCTACACGGCTCAGGAAGGAAGGCAGAAAAGAGGGACATGAAGGAAGGGGTGTGATTTCGGCCATGCCACCACACTTCTCTATTTCCTCACAAATTAAAGAATAAAAAGCAACAGGGGAGTCCCACGCTCCTTTGGTTCCAAAGTCTGTGGTAGAAGCAGCTGCAAGCCCCACCAGTTCAGCCCTCTCTTCAGGGCTGGTGACATCCTCGGGAGGCCTGTCCCCGCCCTCGCTGGCTTTGCTTCCCCGAGGCCTGGAGAAGTTGGAGCCCAGGAGCAGGCATGTGGACCCGGGCCTGGGCGAGCTTACCCGAAGACCCACGCTGTGCAGGCAGCCCTTCCCTCTGGGTAGCAGCACCATGGACAGGGTGATCCTGCCTTCAAATGATGAGGCCCATGCTGGGTTGGATCTGGAGGAGGCTGGCTGGACTCCAGCAGTGGATGTGAGATGGCACAGGGGGGCACATGGCTTGCAGAGACCTGGGTACGCACCGCTGGACAGGGCCACGCTGGCCACAGGTGGCTGTTGCCTGACGTGCCTGTGTTGGAGGCTGCAGCCTCTCCCTCCTGTCCCGTTCGCTCTGCAGCCAGTACTGGAGCTCAGTGGCCTCTTCCTCCCTCCAGCTGACCCTTGCGTCCCCTCAGACTTCACTCCACAGCCATCCTAGGAGTCTTTAAACAAAACGAAGCAGGAAAGTCTCTTAAGGATCCTGGTGATTAGATAGCATTATAGAATTCTTCCCTGACCAACTGTGTTGAAGAGCCTGGAGGGAGGGCTGGACAGGCTCCAGCTTTCCTGAGCTACTTGGTTTCCTGTAGGCCTCTGTCTCTTCATCTGTAAACCAGAGATATGCTCCTGGTAGATGCGGGGTGTGTGTGTGTGTGTGTGTGTGTGTGTGTGTGCAGTGGTGAGACATCTGAGGAGGATTCCTGAGACTGTGACAGGAAAGGTAGAAAGGACCACAGAGGGACCAGTCGATCTAGACATAGACGGGGGAGAACCTCTTTGTCAGAAGTGCTGTTCCACGGGGCCCTAAGATTACTTACAAACCACCAGCCTGCGGCAGGCTTGCTTTGAGCAATCTATCTTGTTGCAAGAAGGGACATTTGGGTCTTGGAGAGAAATTTTCTGGCAAACAAACCCTAGGGTAAGATATGTCACCCCGTTAGCTGACTACTGGGCCAGGATAAGTTACAGTTTTTCAATGGCCAGGCTAATAAAAAAAACCTGTAATGTTTGGTAATTAAACTTGCGAGCTATAGGATCTACAGAAGAACGAGAAGGGAACTGAGCTGTAGAGAGAAGCCCATGAGGCGGCCAAACGCAGCGCCAGAAAACCAACTGAATGAGTAATGTGCAAGGTCTTGGCTTCATGGCTGCCAGTGTGGTGTGGAAGCACGGAGCAGAGCGTGGTGGCTGGAAGACACTTAGGGTTCTAATCTTCAGTTGTGGAAATGTCTGATAGGTGTTTGGGCAACGTGATCCAAACTAATAGTCTGAAAATCTCACATGGGTGAGAGAGAGACAGAGAGTAGCAGAGACATCAAGTGACATCCCATCTTGTATTTGGAACAAAGTTGTCTCCTCTTCCTCCTCCTCCTCCTCCTCCCCCTCCTTTCTCTTCTTTTTCCTCTTCCTCTTGATGTTGAACCCAAGGCCATTCTACCTCCTAGCTACGCCCACAGCCATTTTATTTTTTACTTTGTGGGTTTTTTTGTTTGTTTGTTTGTTTGTTTGGTACTGGAGGCTGAACTCATAGGCATTCTACCTCTGAGCTGAGGCTGGTCTTGAACCTGCGATCCTCCTATCTCAACCTCCCAAGTACTGGGATTACAGGCGTGCACCACCATGCCCAGCTTTACTTTTTACTTTGAGATGGGTCTCGCTAAGTTGCTGAGGCTGGCCTTGAACTGGCAATTCTCCTGTCTTAGCCTCCCAAGTACTGGGATTATAGGCATGAGCCACCGCACCTGGCTTGTTGTTTCTTTATTATCAAACTATGGCATTGAATGGTCAGCACTTGTCGGGGAAGTCGCTGTACTCATTACTCCTGGGTTGCGATGTAGCAATTGTCTCTAACAGGCACAACGGCAGCACAGACCAAAGTTCAAAGTGGAAGCAGGTTCTGTCACTTGAGGAGACCTGGTCACCAGGTCACCTGGTCACCATCCCAGTGGCCCTGGGATGAAGAACTATTAATGACCACTCTTGGGCTCCTGCATTCTAAGAACTCCTGCTGTCCCTCTGGCACCTGCATCAGACAGTGCTCCCAGGCAGTCAGGTGCCTGGACCCCAGAGGAAGAAGAGGCTGGAGAAGGCCTACCTGCCCAATGGTTTCCACAAGTAGGGAGATCTTTGTTTTTCACTAGAGAACTGGAACTGCTGCCTTTTTCTGGAGTTGCTAAGGAAACCGATCAATAATTTTCAAGACCCCTCATCTTGGGCAAACAAGTAGCTCCAGGTTTTGTTGACATCAAGACAATTTTCCAGACAAGAGGATTTTCTGGAGACAAATGATCCCCATTTCTCTGGACACATTCCTTATGAGGAACTGCAGGGGAAAATGACTACGGATCACATTATTTTGCGGTACCGGGGATTGAACCCAGGGGCGTTCTACCTCCGTGCTACACTTTATTATACTTTTTTTTGAAAAAGTATTTTTTTATACTTTATTTTGAAACCGGGTCTCACAAAGTTGCAGAGGGCCTCACTAAGTAGAGAGAGAGAGAGAGAGAGAGAGAGAGAGAGAGAGAGAGACAGGGAGAAAGAGAGAGAGAGAGAGAGAGAGAGACAGGGAGAAAGAGAGAGAGAGAGAGAGCTGAGGCTGGCCGTGAACCCTGATCCTCCGGTCTCTGCCTCCCAAAGTACTGGGATTACAAGCATGCGCCATCACGCCCGGCTTACAGACCACATTAGATCTTAATGTAGAAATCTAGAAAGTAACAGAGCCCGATGAAAGGTGTCGCCAGCAAGGGACCCTTGATGGACTTTTGGGGTGAAGGAAATTGATTTCTCATAACTAGGTGAGAGGAAAAAATTAGCCTACAAATGTACCCTTCACAACTTTTTTTTTTTTTTTGGTCTTTATTAGGATCTGTTATGTTTCTCAGAATTGTAGAACATGGCTGGGCGTGGTGGTGCACGCTTGTAATCTCAGTACCTGGGAGGCTGAGACAGGAGGATCACAGGTTCATGGCCAGCCTCAGCTACTTAGTGAGGCCCCTCGCAACTTAGTGAGACCCTGTTTCAAAATAAAGAATAAAAAATAGGGCTGGGGGTGTAGCTGGGAGGTAGAATGCCCCTGGGTTCAATCCCCAGTATTGCAAAAAAAAAAAAAAAAGGAATCATAGAACATATTTGAGCATATGATTTGCAGTTGGTTAATGTATTTTCACTAACCCCAACACACAGCCCTTCGTCTCTTTAGCCTCAGCCATCATCGCTGGTCCCCAGGCTCTTATCCTGTGGCTGGCTGTGCTGGATCTGAAAGAGGCACGCTCAGGATGTGCACACTTCTCCTGTGTGGCAAGCAGATGCGTTACAGGGCGAACACATTCGTATTTTGTCTCGTTTGAAGATTTCTGCACTGTGTGGTCTCCCTGGTGGCGTTTCCACACAAAGCTTCAGGACTGATGTTTTTCTCTTGAACTCGTTGCGATAAGCCCACACTACTGGGACAAACCATTCTGAGAACAGTCACCCAATTGAAAGGAAAGCTGCGGCACGCTCACTGTGAGTGTGGGCACGTTCAGAGGCGTGCGGTGGAGAGCCAGGGTTTGGAGCACGCGTCTTCACGCCTGGTAGCGTTTGCACTTGGTTCCGCAGAGCGCCTCCCTTCGTCGGGAGCCAGGCATTCCTTGCTTCTTGGTTTGGTCGGAGCCAGCGGAGGAAGCATAGCACAACAGGGAAACAATAATGCCGGAAACTCGGCCCTTAATTCATCTTTCTCCTCTTTCACTCATCAAAGAAGGCCCTTTATTTGAAAGCAACATCTGCTTCGGCTCTGTTGTATAGGGCCAGAGCCCCAGTGCCCCCTTCTCAAACAGCCAGGTGACAGTCACACCTGATAGTGACAGCAGGGACAGAGCCAGCCAAGAGGCCATTGTGTGTTGAATCTGATAGGACACAGAGAAAGTGTTAGCGCATGGAAGGGCGGATTTCAGAGAAGGGCTCTTTCTACCAATGGGAAGAAAAAGTTAGGCTACAATTTCCTCCCAGCACAAACAACAGAAAAGGATGGGAGACCTGGGCTGAAAGGCACGTGCCCGGTGTTGCCACTTAAAAGCTCGTGACACCAGCTGATTGCAACTCTTTGATTGCCTCCTATCCACTAGATTATGTAAAATGAGCCTTTACCATTCTGAAATACAGCTACAAAGAGGTTGTTATTCGGAGATGGACAGAAACAGATAGCAATAGTGTACGTGAAAGTGATAAAATTGAGAAGTGTCCGGGACAAAGGGACATGAGCCGCACGTCACAGTCTCTGGGTGCCTACATTTGAACAGAATGGTGTTAGACCTCAACACATATTTTACACCATAAAGGAACACATTCTTTTTTCCTTTGTGTCTTTGAATCGATGATTTTTATTGCTTCCTTTGAAACAGAATTATTATCCTGGATATCTTCCTGAGGGTTTTTGCCTAACTATCCTGGCAAAAAACCAAATACAATTTATATTTTTGATTTTTGTTTTTGCGGTACTGGGGATCAAACCCAGGGACACTCTACTACTGAGCTACACCACAGCCCTTTCATATTTATTTATTTATTTATTTATTTATTTATTTATTTATTTATTTTGGTACTGGGGATTAAACCCAGGGGCATTCTACCTCTGAGCTACATCCCCAGTCCTTTTTATTTCTTTGTTTTGAAACAGGGTCTCACTAGGTTGCTGAGAGTCTCCTAAGTTGCTGCGTCTGGTTTTGAACCTGAGATCCTCCTGTCTCAGCCTCCCAAGTACTAGGACTACAGGCATATACCATCATGCCCAACCCCTTTTTATTTTTTATTTTGAGACAGGGTCTTGCTAACTTGCCTAGGCTGGCCTCAAACTTGCAATCCTCCTGCCTCAGCCTCCAAAGTCACTGGGCTTACAGGTATGTGCCATTGCACTCAGCTACCAAACACAATTTATAAACTTAAGTCATTTTAATGAAACAGTTAAGCAATGGAGATTTCAGATTTGCATAATTTTTTTATTTGTTAACCACACTGAAAACTATGTTTATCTCTCTTTGTAGTTTTGAAATTTGGCAATTCATATTAAAGAGGACTCAAAAAGATTAGGTGCATATGATACCTACCTGAACTTATTTGTAGTGGTAACTATGATTTCATGCATTCTAAGATTATACTAGGATTCCAGAATTATTGCTATTATTGCAATACTTCACCATCTCTATCATTATAACAGAGAAAGTTAGACCAGAGGTTGGCCAACTCAGGACCACTGAAGAAAATCTGACCATGAGTTTGTTTTTGTAAATAAAGTTTTATTGGAACGTAGACTTAGCATCCATGGCCACATTTCTGACACAACTGGAGTTCAGTAGTTGTGACAGAGACTATATGGCCCGCAAGCCTAAAATATTTACTATTTGGCCTTTAAAAACAATGTTTGCTGATGAAAACATTACACAGTAGGCAATGAAATCGTGCAGTGATGTTTTGTAGATCTCCTACCTTCTTTCTCTTGATTAGATGAAAACTTGATCCTTATGACAACTGTCCAGCAGATGTACATCTTGAAATCTGCAAACTTGAGTACCACTCTGTTTATAGGCGTCAGTGCTCCTGGGGCCATGTTTTTAACCTTATCATTTAAATAAGAAAGTTGAGTAGTCTTTTTGGGTTGTAAACCGCCTCCAAGATAGTTTTATTAATACTGTTCATGTTTGTCTTGTCAATCATGGTGGCTCTCTTGCAGTACCTAGAAATCCTAACCTAAGCCATCCACAGAAATCTAAACAGAAGGCAAAGTCCTGATTGGAAGGATTTCTTGCTGGAATAATGGTTTACTTTACCCAGGGAAATCAACTTGCAGGTGGAACCATAGGAAATGGCTGTTTTTATAAGTAAAAGTTCCCTATCAACAATTTTGCATGGTGCAACCTAACATCTCAAAGGATTTTGGTAACCATTAGCTTAAAAATTGAGTTAGGCAGGCAACAACTTTAATTCCACATTGATTTGTTTCAAAATAGTGTTAATTCAATAGCAACAAACACCTTCCTGGCAACAGCTGACCTCTTTTAATTGTGCAAATATTTGAGCCTTTGGGGTTTAGATCAATGTCCAACAGTGGGAAGTCGGCTCTGATCACAGGCTCCCAATCGTTACTTGAAACTTTCTTCTACACCAGTTTTCTGATCCAATATCACAAGTGTGTCAATGATGGTGATGCTATGTTTGGAATGTCCCTCAAAGTTCATGTGTTGGAAACACAGCACCCAGTGCCACTGCTGGGAGGCGGAGCCTGGTGGGAGGGGCTTCGGTCACGGAGGACCCTGCCTCAGCATGATCAGTGCATTATTGCAGGGATGAGTTTGTTATTGTAGGGGAGGGTTTGTTATCAAAACAAATTTGACTTCTTGCTCGCTTTCACTCTCCCTCTCTTACCCTCTTGCTTTCTGCAATGGGACAATGCAATAAGGCCTTCACCAGAGACCAGCCTCTAGAATTTGGACCTTCCAGCCTCCAGATGCATGAGCCAATACATTTCTGTTCATTATAAACTACCCAGTCTGTGGTATTCTGTAACAGCTGCACAAAACAGACTAAGCTAGGCAACAGTGGATAATGCGTTGTACTTTTTTAGAGCCCTGCTATGTAACGTTTGGACTGTGGACCTGAAGAATTGGCAGCACGTGGAAGCTTGTTAGAAATGCAGAACTGAGCCAGGTGTGGTGGTGCATGCTTGTAATCCCAGCACCTGGGAGGCTGAGACAGGAGGATCGCAGGTTTGTGGCCAGCCTTAGCTACTTAGTGACACCCTGTTTCAAAAAATAAAGAATAAAGCCGGGCGTGGTGGCGCACACTTGTAATCCCAGTACTTGGGAGACAGAGAACAGAGGATCTGGGTTTGCGGCCAGCCTCAGCTACTTAGCGAGGCCCTCTGCAACTTCGTGAGACCCGGTTTCAAAATAAAGTATAAAAAATAGGGCCGGGGGTATAGCTCGGAGGTAAAACGCCCCTGGGTTCAATCCCCGGTACCGCAAAA